>JANZXR010000008.1:412114-434235 GCA_027575705.1 Erythroxylum echinodendron | reverse complement strand
AACCATGCAAATATTGAGGCCGCAACTACCACAACAAATGTTGGAATCTTCTAACATCACTTCCACAATTGACAATCACGCAATCAACAACCAATCGGTCAACCAAAAGTCACACAATAGATGAAAAATGGCAGTACAAAAGGAATACGTAATAGATCAGTTGCAAAACTACCAAAGAACACCCTTAATTGACGATGAATAATAGAAGAATACTTAGCCAAGAAACAAAAACTAGAACACATCATATATGCCCAGATCACCAGCCAAGTATTGTATGAACCAAGAGAAAAATCTCAACTGCAAAATTTGCCAAAATCAACGACAAACACTCAAGGGAAACACAACATCTACACAAAATCTCAGAAACTAACTAACCGTATTGGTCTAGTGTCGTGTCTAGGATCCAAATTAATAAATAGAAGAATTAGCAAACTAGGAGCAGAAGGAAGGATCGAAGAAACCTGAGACCGAGAGAAGCATTTTATCAAAAACCTGAGACCGAGAGAAGCATTTTATCAAACACTTGGACAGGATAACAAAACTGAAGACAAATAATAAGAAGAAGAACATAATTGAGGTCACTTATCATAAGAGAAACAAAACCAAATCAACAAATTAAATTGATTTTATCATCCAACTCTCCCATCTACATTCGGCACTCTTGAAACCGAAAACGGAAATAACCAGAACATAAGAACGTACCTTACTGGTGGCGGGAGTGAAGGCGGCAAGGCGAGAGAAGGCAGCAGTGATGGCAGCTCGACGGCAAGGCTTCACGACGAAGAGGGAGACGGCAGCTGGAGCTGGGGGAGACCAGAGATGCGTGCTGGACAACGAGAGAGTGGAGCACTGGAGAGAGGAGTGGAGCACGTCGTTTTTTCAACCTTCCAACCTAGAAAATGAAAAACGACGTCGTTTCACAACATGGCAAACGCAAAATTTATAGAATAAAACGACGCCGTTTTATTGACGCATAAAACGAAGTCGTCTTGTGTGGGCGGGCCACGGGCCGCCCACTGGGCCAGTCCGACCAGCCCACAGTTTGGCCTGCCCAAGCGGTCTGCTAGCCGTGGGCCGTTTCGGCCAGCCACCCGGCCCGTCATTCGAAGGGCTATTTCTGCCCAACCCATGGCCCAGCCCATGGGCCGATCAACCCGGGCCAAAAGCGTTGACTTTGGACAGAGCCGGGCCGGGTAATTTTTGATATCCCTAGCCCCAGGTTATAAGCCGGTTCATCTGTTGGGTCCTATTCATTATTTAGAAGTGGAGTTTGGACATTTTTACAAGGCCTAACATTTTTTATAAATTCCTGCAATTTTAAGCATTATCTGCAACTGTTATTCTATCTTTCAAGTCCAATTTTAGAAGTGATAATTACCGAACTTACTCCGATTACGTACGGAGGTTGCGGATTTTCCAATATCAGAAAAGAAAACACAACTTGTTCCAATAAATTGGCCAAGCATTGAGCGGTGGAACCGGTTGCAGCAAGTGAGGGTGTTCGTGTAGTTGGTTCTCATATGCGATGGCTCATTTTGGGTCGGTTCATCTTTGCTGGATTCTTAGGGAGCGACTGGTTTGTATGGGGGAATAGTAATAGGAATGAGAATGAATATACTGAAGAATAGGAATGGATATTATCATTATAATTATGATGGTTGGTTAAGAGGAAGGAATGATTACCATTACCATTGATATTGGTTGGTTCGTAAAAAATATTAAGATTAAAATTGTGTAATTCAATATTTAATTAATTACAATATTTTAATTAATGAATGAATTATATTTTAATTAATTATATTGTAACTAATTAATTATTTATTTTTAGTTAATTATAATGTAATTAATTAATTAATAATAATATTTTAATTAATTGTACTATAATTTATTATATTTTAATTAATTAATTAATTACAATATTTTAATTAATGAATAATTATATTTTAATTAGTTATATTTTAAAATATTGTAATTAATTAATTAATTAATTATATTTTTAATTAATTATAATGTAGTTAATTAATTAATATTATTATTTTAATTAGTTATATTAATTAATTAATTAATTTTAAAAAAAGAGTCATTACTAAGGAATGGGTTTCATTCCTCTACTAAATGGGAGGTATGGAGGATTCCCCAAAATTAGGATATCAAAGTATTGCCCCTATAATGATAATCAATAACCAACCACTCATTTTTCATTCCTTATTTATTAACCTCTTTCCAAACCCATCAACCAAGCACCCCCTTAGTTTCAACAGTGTGCTATAGCTATATAATTATAATTTTAAATAGATATATAATTATAAATTTAAGTTTATCTCAATCGATTCAATTTATAATTATTTAGTAAACAAATATGTAAATATGCTTTTAAATTTAAAGTTTAGCAGACTAAATCAAAAACTATGACTAATTGATAAATATATTCAGTTATCATTTTCATAATCTTTTATCATGTAATCACTTCCTGTCTCTTACCTACTCCTTCATAACGTATTAATACGGGTATACTCAAATAACAAGACTATATAAAATGCCAAATCAATCATAGAGACAGAGGTAGTAGGAGTTTCTTGTCTTGTAAGATCACCCACTCAAAGTGATAAAAAAGCTTATCTATTCATGTGAACCATTGATGGGGTTTGTCACAAAAGTTAAAAAGAGGAAGAGCATGTCATTAATAAAAGGAATCCTTGACAAATGGCGTCGACAGCTTATAACGCCCTGGGAAGAGCATTTGTGCTTCCAATTGTCAATGTCTCTTAATCAAAGTTCATTTAATTTATTTTTACCGATAAGCGCAATCCGAACTAATTAAGATGAGGTTTATAAATAAAAATTTAAAGATTTAGTTTTAAACCACCAAGTTAAAGACTCTTATCATATGGTATTTTCGGATAACTAACGAAAATCACATAAAAGTCGTTGCAGAGGAGCGGATTCCTTTACCAACTGAACTTCATTTTCCATGTCGTTTTTTGTTACCCAAACTGATAAGGAATGGAATACAATTTGTTAACTCTTCGATTTGTTTAAGTCGAGGAAAGTGATAAACTTGGCATCCCCCCAATTCCTCGTGGAAGGAAAGGTGCACAAGCCGCAAGTGGGATCTGGTAGCAATTTATTGTATCATTTCCTGTTTTTCTGGAATCGATCACATTCACCACAATTTTCAAACTGGACCCCATCACCGATATAAATGGGTTGGAACTTGGAACAACGCTGTAATTTTCAAATAATTTAGAAAATTTTTTATTTTTTAAAATTAAAAATAATAACAAAACAAATACAATATAAATATAACGAATAAATTAATTAAATATATTTTATACAACGATTTAAGTCATGGCTTCTATCTTTTAGTCAGAACTTTAAATTTGAGTATGCTATTTCAACTAAACCTCAAATTAATAGAAAAACCATAGCATCTAAAAGAGAGAACGTTATGAATTAAACATTATTAGCAAGAATGCAGTAACTCACTAAAAACCAGTAAAATATAACAGAAACATTAAGAAATTGGAGTCCAAGTGAAGGAGCACCGCCCAATTCATGACCAAGAGCCGACTTTACAGGCCACCTTAGGTTTTTTAGTCCCTTTTTTCTCTATTCCCTTACAGTCATGACCGGTTCTTCCGGTGGATGAAATGTAGGTGCATCTGAATAATGTTTATTATTATTGTTATTTATTAATTATTTATGGCATGGCATTGGCATGGCCATCATGTTCTCTTCTTTGACCAAATTGTTTTTATTATTATTATAAGTTATGAATATAACCCATGGTTTTTTCAAATACAGTTGGAATAACTGAGACTGGTTTAATGGTTTTGTGAAAACTTCACACGTCGGTTCACACACAACTAAATGCTAAAACCATCATAAAACGACACATTGTTGTGTTACGGACATAAGGGCGATTTTCTGACTTTTCCTAGATTGTTTAATCCATGTACTAATGTAAGAAAAATTCGGTGAAATCACACTGTCACGACTTAAAATTGAAAGAAGTGCCCTCAACCAGTAATAAAATTGTTTTGTTTTTATTTCTTTAACAGCCAATCCAAACCAAACCCATCCGATCTGCCCGTCCTTTAACGCGTTCACGCGTATTACTTTTGGTCGCTTATTTATGGGTGACCTCTATTATATATACCCCTCCATTTCCTTCTCTTCATTGGCAGGTGCAGGAAAATAAGTTGCCCCTACTATTTTCTCTGCATCTGTAGCGATACATATCTATTTATCTTTTTATCGTTATCTGTTCATACAAATATCCAATTACCAGTCTTATCTTATCTAAGAAAAAACTTAGAAAAGGTCGAATCATAAAGAAGAGAAGACGAGAGCAACAAAATGCCGTCATTAGACGAGGAGCTGTTCCCGTCAACCCCTGGGAAGTTCAAGATCGACAGGTCGCACAACACCATGAACCGACAGTTCCATCGGTGTTTCGCGTCCACTAGTACTATGTTCCTGTGGGCCCTTTTCCTGATTGCTCTTACCGCCTCGTACTTGAGCTTCCAGAGTTTCGTCGATTCTGGTAGCCGGTATTTGTCAGCCTCCTGGGGCGGCATCCAGTGGGAGAAACAAGTCCGTAACTCCGCCCAGATCCATCGCCAAGGCGGCATGTCCGTACTCGTCACTGGAGCGGCCGGTTTCGTCGGGACCCACGTGTCGTTAGCCCTGAAAAAGCGCGGCGATGGCGTGGTAGGACTGGACAACTTCAACAGCTACTACGACCCGTCCTTAAAAAAAGCCCGTAAGTCTCTCGTTGAAAGCCACGGTGTGTTCGTCGTGGAAGGTGACGTCAATGACGCTCGCCTCTTGAACAAGCTATTCGACGTTGTTGCGTTCACTCACGTCATGCACTTGGCGGCTCAAGCCGGCGTACGCTACGCCATGGAGAACCCCGGCTCGTACGTTCACTCCAACATCGCTGGACTGGTCACGCTTCTGGAGGTCTGTAAGTCGGCGAATCCGCAACCCGCCGTCGTCTGGGCGTCGTCGAGCTCTGTTTATGGACTAAACGAGAAGGTTCCGTTCTCGGAGTCTGACCAGACCGACCAGCCGGCGAGTCTCTACGCGGCAACGAAAAAGGCAGGTGAGGAAATCACACACACGTACAATCACATTTACGGGTTATCCATAACTGGGTTGAGGTTCTTCACTGTGTACGGCCCGTGGGGCCGACCCGATATGGCGTATTTCTCCTTCACGAGAAATATCTTACAAGGGAAGCCAATTACGATATATCGGGGCAAGAACCGGGTGGACTTGGCCCGCGATTTCACATATATTGATGACATTGTCAAAGGTTGTGTCGGTTCATTGGATACTGCGGGTAAGAGTACCGGGTCAGGAGGGAAGAAGAGGGGACCTGCTCCGTATCGAATCTTTAACTTGGGCAACACGTCGCCGGTTACAGTGCCGACACTTGTGAGCATATTGGAAAGGCATCTGAAGATGAAAGCAAAGAGGAATGTTGTGGATATGCCAGGAAACGGCGACGTTCCTTTTACGCATGCGAATGTTAGCTTGGCCCGGAGGGAACTCGGGTACAAACCCACTACCGATTTGCAAACCGGGTTGAAGAAGTTTGTTAAATGGTATCTCTCCTATTACGGCTATAATCACGGCAAGGCTGTAAATTAACTTTCCCTTTTTTCTTCTTTTGTATTTTTAACCTTTTCTTTTGATATTTTTAGTGATTTTCTTTTGTTTCCAGTACAGAAAATGGAAAAGAAAAAAAATGGGAAAAAAGAAAATCTAGTCAGTTAAAAAAAAAAAGAAAAGGAAAAAGAGTAAAAGACACATTATTCTTTTCTTACGGGGCAATCCTCAGTAGTTTTGTTGTTTCTTTTCTGTAAGTAATGGGTATTAAAAAAACAAACAAACGTTCATTTTCAAGTTATCTTCGCCTCTTGATCAACAATTCTTGATTCCTCTTAAACAATCAAATCTTCTAATTAGTGGATAGGGTCAGTTTACGGTAATTCGGTGGTCTAAATTTGAGCGCGATGAACTAACGTGACAAGACAATGTAGAAGACAACTTTTTCCCAAAACGCACGCTAGAAAACAGCTAAGCTTTGAATGTAACAGCCTGGTAAATTCGTGATATGCGGTGGCTGTTGGGTACCAGGCAAACATTTTAAGGAACTCACTAAGAAGATGTACGGTTGCTGTCATGTTCCAGTGAGTAGTGATCCAAAGGCTCACACCTCATCTGAAGACCCAGCTGTAAAGTCTGCACCGTTGTCACTGTCTCATTAGATAATTTACTTTGTCGACACCCACGGGGCCCTTTTCAGTGCAGATAGTTAGGGAAAGGGCTTTGTTTGGCTTTGGAGCTGTCCTTATCGGCAATTATAACGTCAGCTAAGGATCGGCAAACTCCGGCTGAGAACCCGTTGTTTTGGATTGAAATTTGAAACTTGATAGGTTCAGTCACGTAGGAGCATCCGATGAGTCGGTAGCGATTGGTGGAGAAAAGGAAAAAGATATAGATAGAGATTGGAGAATTTAAAGTGTATATTATCACGCTTCAACAATTTATAATAAATTCAATTGTTGAATAAATTTATAATTTTAATACTAAGAACATGTTAAGTATAAAAATACAAGCCACCGACAGTACTTGGGGACCCTACCAATTAGTGGGTTTGTTGGACAATTAATTTTAATTAACGATTTCCAGATTGGTATGGCATAATCTGAAAAGAGATTCGTACATTTCGCCCACCGACAGGGGGTGGGCCTAAGCTCTTAATTTATCATGTTGTTGACCGTTTCGATTGTCGGTTCTAATTTGGTTATATCCCTATACATTGTACATGTTATACGTGTAGTGAAGAATTATGGTTACAATCCTACTCAGCTAAAGAACGGTAGCTTATGTAGGTAGCTGCTGAAACACTCCACAATGTTTTTTGGGATTTGAGTTATTCTAGAGTGCAATACAATTAACAATTAAAGGTTTAACTTTCAGTTGGAATGCTGATGTATGCTTTATCTCTTCCAAACAAACAAAGGTTTTGCTTGCAGTTCACCTCTTAAGTCGTAACTGAAAGTACCGAACAAGGACGGCTAGATTTTTTTTTTAAGGACTTTCAGACAATAATGACATTTAAAACTATTTGCCGGCCCTATGTTTTAGTGGTGTGGTGTTTTTGATCCATAAAGACCTTTTAATTTCAGGGTTTTCACTAATACACAATTTTCAACCTTAGTTTGGATGCTATAGTTCATAGAGATGTATGAAAATTTGATCTCAAATCTACTTTTTATATGAACTTGTTATTGCTACATTCTTTCTTTACTTTTAGTATAATCCTTTATTGCCTTTTTCAGATCACTTTATTCCATACAAGCTAAAAATAATTATGCTGAAGGGGCTAACTTAGATCGGGACTCAATTTTTTTTAATGTTTTTATGAATATGCTTGTCCACTATTTTATTAGAATTCCTTCTAGTATTAGTATTAAAATGTCTTCTTTTTTTTTTCTAACTTAATACATCAACCTTTTTTTTAATTCTATTTATTTATTTTAATTTTATTTACCTATTTTTTTAGTATAATTGTTTTACATATCTACTCTTTTCACCTGCATAATTTTTTTCATTGTCAAATTTACATGTAGGTCTACCAGAAACAGCCTCTTTATTCTGTAAAAGTAAGGCTACGTACTATCAGACCTCCTCAAACTCCGCTTTAACGAGAAATTTCGAACTGAGTGCGATGCTGATGATCAAGCGATTGAATAACAATACGAGAGAGTCAGGGATTTAACATTTTTTTGAGTCTTCTTTTCTAAACTTTCAAGACCTTCTAGTACAACATGTTACAAAAGAATAACTTTATCAATTATTTCAAAGCTTACCCTTATTATTTATTATTTGATTATGAACGGTAAAAGATATTAACTGCTCTTTAGCACTATTTAAAATTTTAGAATTATTCCCTTTTATTATTATTATCTATAATATCAAGTCATATCTTAAAATTTTTAAAATAATATAAATAATATCCTAAATCCTAACTAAGTTAAAATTTTAACAACTTTTAGTATCCTAATTAAATAATACGAACCTATTAGATATTGATGTAATCTTAAAAATTATTATTTTTAAATATTATCTAAATGTATAATTTTAACTTTAAAAATGTCTAAATAAGTCCTTATCTTAATTTTTGTTACCATAAAAATAGGTGCAATGAGTATTTTGGTAAGGTTAGAGTAGAATAAATCATATTTTATTAATATTAAAATGTAAAATGATATTAAAGACAAGGATAGAGACTTATTTAAATTTTTATAAAACTTTGAGTTACAAATTACAATTTTAATCCTTATGAATAATTATTTTGTTAATTTATTTATTTAAAATAGGTGATTAATAAATTATTATGTGGTTTTACACAAGTTTATCATTATTAAAAATAAAAGACATGTTGCCTTTCTTTAAAGGACTATGCCTTCACATTTGTATGTAATTGGCCTAACCAAAATATAACGTTATTTCATAAAAAACAGCTATTGGCTCATTACAGGAGTCCATTTGAATGAAGGTCCACATATTTCCCATCATGCCATGGGCCGAAACAGAGTGGTCTTTTTAATTATGCTTTTTAATAACCTTAACCCTACATTAATTGATTTTAACAAATTGTTGAAAATTAAAAAACAGGGTTAGAGTTAATGAATATGATATAAATATAAACGATTCTTATTAATAATTTTAAAATCAATATTTTTATTAGTTTCTCGTCAACATTATTACCAATGAGTATTTATCTCATGCTATTTTTCTTAAAGATAAATAATTATAACAAAAGGTTATATCCATAATATATATTTTTATGTTCAAAAAGAAATATTGAAAGAATAACAATATTATGATATCTTTAATTATTTTAATTATATTACGAGCGTTTAACAATATTAGTTTTCTTTTTATTTTCCTACTTATCATTCTCATTTGTTTTTATCATTACCATTATTATTATTATTATTACTAATCTCCTACTATTAATAATAATAACACTACTACTAATTTTTTAGTACTTTATTTTTATTTTCACTTTCTTTTGATTAATTAATTAAATTTATTTTTATTTATTTTTATTTTTTATGGATTATTCGAGAATAATCTCTTTATTAGTTAAGACTAAGATTACGTACATAAAACTTTCCCAAATCTCGTATTTAGTGATTTTTTACTAGATCGTTGTTTTTGTTGTTGTTTACATTATGAGCTTTAGTTTTGAAATTATTAACGTGAATTTTTTATATTTCAAATTTAAATCACGTAAACTTACTCTATTCTAACTCAAATTTGACGACTTAATTTACTCTCAAATTATGATAAAGAAATAGCCAATTTTATCAAGTTTGTCTCTACAAGAAGATGCCGTTGGGCTGAGCCTAAACTGGATAGGACTATTTCAAAAGCCTCTCAAGCACACACACGAATCGCATATACCGAATCTCCCAATTTCTAAGTTTTTTTTTAATATTATCTAATATTTCTCCAAAAGAATATGAATATTTTTTGAGTTTTGTTAAACCCAAAAATTTAAATAAGAAAAGAGAAAAAAAGTGCAAAAAAAAAAAAAAGGAGGAAGAAAAAGGCCAAAGAAATGGGGAGCAAAGTACGAGTGTGGCAGTGCAAATCATCAGCTCTGCTATTGCTCTCACCTTCCTTCACTGCCACTCATCAACTACGCTTCACATCATTTACTACCAACAGCCTCCACTCTATGCCCTCCAACGCTTTCTCCTCCGTCACAGCAGTGCGCGGTGTCTCCAATGATGCTGCTTCGCGGTCCCCTTCTGCTTCTTCCGCCGTCGATTTCCTCTCCCTATGTTACCGCCTCAAGGTATTGTTTTTGTCAATAAAGTCACAGTCTTTTCTGTTCCTTCTTATTGTTGCGCCTTTTTTGTTGCATTTCTGAAATTTTCGTTGTTGGGTTTCCTTTCTTTTTCCTTTTTTTTTCTTTGAGTAGACAACTAAGAGAGCTGGGTGGGTGAAGAGAGATGTAAATGAACCGGAGTCGGTTGCTGATCATATGTATAGAATGGGTTTAATGGCTCTTGTTGCTCCGGATATTCCTGGCATAAATCGAGACAGGTTCAGATTGTTTTAATGATTTAGTCTACTTTACTTTGATTGTGTACTTCAACTTCACGTTTGATTGAAGAAGTGTAGATCGTGGTGATTTTTCAGGTGTGTGAAAATGGCCATTGTTCACGATATTGCAGAAGGTACTTGTTCCACTTGCTTTTTTTCATCATATCAAAATCAGATAATTAGAGTTCGGGTTAATGTTAAGTATTTGATACTATAGGGTGGAGATATGTACTTTGGCGGTGCCCAAAAATCTTGTTCCCTAGGGCTTCAGTTAAAGAACTTAAACCATAAATTTGTTTCCTTTCAACGGAACTACTGGTTGGATTTAATCATCCCACATTATGTTTTAATTTAACTCACTTCTACCTGAAAGCCTGACGTTAAAATTATGCTGTAAATCGTACCCTTTAATGTTTTGGGTATTGAGATGCATCTACTCAACTGGAGTCTTGGTCTTTCTTTTTCCCCTAGGTAATGGCCTTATAAATTTCTAATTGTCTTTTTCCAAATTATTTGAGCAGCCATTGTCGGTGATATAACTCCTACGGACGGGATCTCAAAGACGGAAAAGAGTAGACGAGAGCGGGAGGCATTAGATCACATGTGCAAATTGATAGGTGGAGGGCCAAGAGGTACGTCAATCATACTCTTTTCATCTCATCGCGTGTCATTCATCCACATTTTGTGTGTGCGTATGTGTAATGTTATTAAAGTTGTTTTCCAGCTCAGGAAATGTTTGACTTATGGATGGAGTATGAGGAAAACTCTTCATCCGAAGCTAAACTTGTGAAGGATTTTGACAAGGTATATTGTATTAGGAGTACTATTGCTTGAATTGGCAGCAATTAGAATGTGTCTAGTAATGGGAGATGTTTTGGTGTTTTTCATTATAATTGAAACACGCTCGACTTAGCTTCTGTTACTGTAAAGCATAATCTGTAATCTGATTTTGCATTTTCATCTACGGTTTTATTTAGGTGGAGATGATACTTCAAGCCTTAGAGTACGAAAAAGGTGAGGCATGATACTGAAAGTTTTGAATTGAAAGTCACACTTGTGCTGGGTATAGTTGTTAAAATCAAATTGTAGTTTCTCATTTAAGCATTATGGTGCAACCAATGAGTACATCCATATGCAAAGTTTATGTAGTTATCTTTGGATCTCCCCTTTGTCACTGATATGTAACATCAGACCCGAAAAAATTATGTGAAAAATTGTAGAAATTGCAGTTTTCTAAAATGGCATTCTGAATTACGAGGTTAATGATTAATGTTTTTGTTTGCCTCATAACAAAACCTAATTAATAGCTGACATTGCACTTGCATTTTATCCTGCCAATTTGTTGTCATGTTCACTGTAATTTGTATTAGAATTTTTAATATGGGCAGAGTGTAGAGTCCACTAACAAGAATTAGGCTTGGGTCAACTATTGTCAGAATGACTAGAGTTAGTCATTTAGATAGTTGACCTTTACCACTTATAAATCCTTTAATATTTTCATGTTTAGTCAATATGAGATACTCTTAACACTCTTCCTTAAGTACAACTGGGACTGGATATTTAGTTGGCACTTGAAATAAATGCAGTGATAATCGGACTGGGCCGGATTAGACATTTAGATGAACAACCGGAAAATTAATAATCCGAATCAAACTTGCTCTGATATCATATTAGAATTTTTAATTTGGGTAGAGTCCATTAGTAAGAATTGGACTTGGGTCAATCATTGCCAAAATGACTAGAATTAGTTATTTAGATAATTGGCCTTTACTATTTATAAACTTTTTAATATTTTTATGTTTAATCAATATGGGATACTATAACAATTTGAGACAAGAAGGCTTGATTGGAGCACCATTTATGTGCAATTGTCAGTTTCTTATATATTGACATTGTTTCTGGATCTATGCAGAGCAAGGGAAAGATCTGGATGAGTTTTTCCAGTCAACTGCAGGTGTGTGAATTCTGCAGCTCAATCTCTAGCCAGTCTGCATTTTCACATAATTAATTATGACCATGATCTTCCTTTGTGTTTCCATGTATCCTTAATCACAGTCAAGAAAATGGTATTTGATTTAGAGTAGCATCATTGGCATCTACCATTAATAGGATACCAAGTAATCGATGTAACTATCGTTTAAGATTGTCTGCAGGCAAGTTCCAGACTGATGTGGGCAAAGCTTGGGCCTTGGAAATTGTATCAAGAAGGAATAAAGAGCACTAGTTTCTTACTTTGAAGTCTTTGATACTCCTTTACTAACTCCCGTTGTACTGTACAATATATTGAATTAGATACTTTAGATGCTGCAATTACGAGTAGTTCGATTCACAATACTTTTGGACTTTTTAAGGCTTTCAGATTCTGATTATTGTTTAGAAGAAAAATAAATCTTCGCCTTGGAAAGTTCTATCTCAAGCATTCTAGTTCTTTGTCACTCTGGCTTTGGTATGTCCCAACCTGAACTTTTAAAAAATAAAAAGAAAATTTTTAACCTTAAGGTGAATTTTGCCTTGTTTACTCCATCAAATGAGATTAAGTACAAATGAAGCATAACTATTTTTTCAAAAAATTAGGATCTCAAAGATAAGCATTTAAACTTTATCAAATCTTACCAACTTAAGATAACCATTCTTATCAACTCAAGATTAATCCAAATATTTTGGATTATTTCGTGGCACCCTTAAGGATCTTCTAAGTGTATCATTACTTTGCCCTTTCAGTTGAACCTTATCTTTAAGGTTCATGAATCGATCTTGCATATCCTAATAATTTTCTTAAGTTGCATAGGTGCCTTTTAACACTAGAAGTTGAGGTCCTAGACAATTACAATTGAAACAAAGAACCTATGCTCGTCTTTTCCACATTTCATCCCAAGTTAATCGATTTATTGAGGTTGAATTCTTAACTGGTGTTCAGGAAAGAGTCAAGTGTTGCTTGAGTGATTGGCTAGGTGAATTTTTACTGTCCGCTCACTTGTTCATCTTTCATCCTTGCAAGGCTAGTTGCTTCCTTCAAAGATTTCGGTTTCAACATCCGAATGCCACCTGCGATTTCTGCCTTGAGTTTGCCCTTGAATGTCCTGGCTGGAGCTTTTTGCGTCCAACTATATTTTCCGTTGCTTAATCTCTTGAATTCTTTTTGGTAATTCCGTACGAATCCGACTTGTCTTATTTTAGATAAGGCCTCATCAAAATCCTCATAATCTGTTAGAACTGAACTGAGCCCATAATTCCTCGACTAAGAATTGCCACGCCACCTCTTTGCCTTCTTCCTCGTAAGCTCGACGAAGCCATTATCACCATTGATTGGCTTCACCCTCCAGGTAGAAGGAAGCCATATAAACTGTTTGCGCCTCCTCCTGAGTATTTTGATATTCAAGGAATTGATCTGCATTTTTGAACCATTCAATGGATCATCGTCATAATATCTAAGAAATTCGAGTTTGGTAAGTTTGGAAAAAAATTGAGGACGCCTAACCATCCGGATTATTCCTAGGGATGTCTCCTAAGTCGTGAAATCGACCATTGGAAGAGTTCCCACACTACTCGTTGGTGTTTTTGGATAGCATCTCCTACTTTGAAAGTAGGAATTCAGGTATCTCGCTAATGATACCCTTCAAACTGTGCAGCTGATCAACCATGCTGATTTCTAAGTGAGAAAAACCTATCTTCAAAACACCGATTCCTACTTCAAGAATCTCGATCCGTTCTTTCTTAGTTGTCATAGTATTTTGTCAAGCTTTGATACCATTGATATGTTCCAATAAGAACTTTTAAAAAATAAAAAAAGTTATTTTTACTTTAAGGTAAGAAAGACCATAAAAATTTTATTGAATAACTTGCCTGTTTTACTCCATTAAATGATAGTAAATATTGAAGAAACATACTACTTTTCCTAAAAATTAGGAACTTAAAAAATAGTAGAAATATCAACAATATTATTAAATTGAAATAAATACTTATACACTTGGGACCGTTTGGTTCTACTTCTATTTTTCTGTTGTAATTTTCAATTTTCGTTTTCAATTTTTTGTTTCTATTTTTCTTTTAAATAAAAACAAAAACTTATTTAATTGTCAACATTAATATAGTTATATTTTTATCACTGATAATAATTAAATATTAGATAAAGCTTAAAGATAAATTATTTTTAATTAAATATAAATTAATGTTTATTTAAAATATATTTTAATTATTAAATTTTATTTGAATATTTATATTTTAAATTTAATTATATTTATTAATAATTATTAAAATTAATTACATATAATTTAATTATGAAAATTAAATAAAATTTAATTATTCATATTTTATTTAATTTTAATTTATTAAATAAATAATCTTGAATTAAATTATTCATAATTTTTATTAATAACTAAATAATTAAATAATATACATTTAAATAATAGTAGGTCATATTATTAAAAAATAAAAATAAGAAACAAAAATCACTTTTTATAATTTTTATAATTTTTAAAAATTAGAAAAAACTAAAACTAAAAACAGAAATTAAAAATTCAAACAAACAAATTTTTTTAACAAAAAAATAGAGACAAACGGCTTCACACGTCATGTTTGATTTAATCAAACCTTATAAACCAACAAACTTTGTCAACTCAAGATAACAATCCTTATCAACTCAAGCCCAATCCAAATATTTTGGATTATTTCGTTGCACCCTTAAGGACCTATTAACAGGCTAGAGTTTGGAAGCCTCTCAGAGTTGAAACGAGAGCATGTGCAAGCATCAAATATAGCCCTTGAATTCTTGGTATGGCTTTTCACCATGAATAGTCAATAATGGCATCAAGACCATTTACAGCTTTAACACGTAAACTTAGATAGAGATGATAATGATTTCAACCAAATAGAATATGTACATCCAATCCTTTAATCAGCAAAAACCACAATGCAGCGTGTTGCTTAAGCAGATTTAGCACGCAGTGCCCTCCACTAGCTTGTTCAACTTCTTTGTCGTCAACTTCTCAGCGTACACCTCACTTCCTTGGCACTTGTATCTGTACAGATTAGTGTCCAAATTAGCTTCAAGTATCTACCAGTGTTTCAGTTTCTGACGAGCAATAAGACTCGGTTGCTCTCTGATTATCAAAAGAAGAGATAATATTGTATCAATCTTGACTTACCTTGGTGGTAGAGATATTAAAGGGCTCAAGCTTTGTGCAAGTTTGACAGCTTCCTCCTCAGTATTCACTATCTGGTTGAAGCAGAAGTAACGCCCAGAAGTAGACCGATCCTCGAATGCTCTGATATGAATATCAGCAAGGAACTTGACATCCACAAAAGCAAGCACTCCATTTTCATACATCTGAGCTGCTCCTGTTTAACATTTTTCAATTCCAGGATTCTCTTCAGCTTAATGTTTTAAGCATTGTTCTTTTCTAACAAAAGAACATATTTGACAGTTTCTATACCTTTGAGGTAGGACATAGTTGACAGAGGATTTTGTTGAGTGACTCCAGGACCCAGAACCAGTCCAGCATTAATTGTAACCATGTTAAGCATGCGGTCCATGGCTAATGCCCAAGCTGCCTGCTCAGACTGTGTCTTTGCCAGAGCATACCACAACTGCAAATCAACAAGGGGATCAGAAAACATCAACTAACATGCAAAACTAAGTAAAAAAAATGACTTGTATAAGAGACCATTATTAGAGAAGTTGGCCGAATCACTGAATATACAGAAAAAGACAAACGAGTATAATCCTAAATTTGACTATGAATGATCTGTCAAATTTCCAAAATCCCTTAAATGGAAAATAAACAGGATAAAATGGCTTGACGTTTTTCTGATTGGAGATCTCGAAAGAAAAATGGACATGAAAAGGACTTCTAATCCGAGCCATTCGCTTTCCTACAATATTTTTTTATTTCGATCATAAGAAGAACAAGTCAAGGGTTTACTAAAGTTTAAGTCTTTGATCAATTGCTCTTGCTTTTCCAGGAGAGGAATCCAACGGAAATAAAAGGGAAAAGATTGTGAATTAAACACTCAATATCACTAAGAAGTGATCAGAAACAATAAAATAACAGAAAAAAAGAAAAGATTGGATACAAACCTTCAGTTTCTTGCAAAACTCTCGATCACTCCAAGACCTCTCGTCAACATCCTTCTCTGTAGAAATGTTCTCTTTCCAAATTGCTGCAGTTAAAGAAGAACTGAACACAATTTTCTCTATACCGTCAGTTTGTGCACATGCCTCCACTATATTGATTGCTCCTCTGGCCTCCAAATCAACCATTACATCCTGCACAAAAATCATCAATAGAAGAGTTTAGTTAAAATCAGATAGAAACCAGAAATGCCGATGTAAGAAGAGATATGATAAAAGTTAACTTCGATCAACTAACATCATAACCATCGGGGCTGTCCAAGCAGCAGAATAAAGCAGAACAACCCTTCAAAGCAACTAATATGCTTTGATAATCCAATATATCAACACCAAAGACAAGCAGTTTCTCCTCCTCTTTCTCCATCTCCCTTATTTTCTTCTGAATCTCCGCCTCTCCTGAAACAAACCCAAGAACAGAACTATCAAAAGCATGATCTTTTAGGAGAGAACAATTAAAAAAAAGGAACTTTTTAACAGGGAAGGCAAAAAGGGAATAGGGTAGTCAAAGACACCAAAATGAAAGGAACTAGCTTACCATTCTTTTGCACGGCTGCATGAACCGAGTAGCCCCTGGTCAACAACCCTTTAACAATCCAAAACCCAACATAATTTGAAGCATCAAGAACACAAACGGTGGGAAGTTCTTCGTCCATCTGAAGTAGTTTTCAGGTTAGATTCTGCTTCTGTTGCTTAGTTTTGCTTCTTATGTGCGCACTCCTCTTATACTATGCAACATAGAAGAAGCCGTGAGAGAAATTTGAAGGTGAGATGGAGACTAAAAAGGAAGAAGAGTGGGTGAACAATCAAACTACACGTTCCATCTACTTAGCCATATGATTTCATGTGCTTTTATTTAAAGCCCCTCTCATTAAGGTTCATGTATTGACATTGTTTTGTACGAGAAACGGAATTGCAGGATTTCTCCAACTTATATTAAATATATGTCAATTTTGTTTTTGCACATTATGGTACAGTGTCCAAAACGTAAGCTGCTTACCTTGACCCAAAAAGCAACTCTCCTTTTTCTTGTTATTCTTACAATGATAATTTTACTGAGACTAAGAATTGGTAGTTTGCTTCTTATTTTCATTGCCAATCACACGTTTTACAAGAATTAAATGAATTCTCCCCAATTTAAAACTTGGATTCATCATGATTTTATGACTAACCCAAATTAGAAAAGGTTTCTTTTTTTTTTTTCCCTTCTTCAAGTGATGATTTTTAATCTTGTACGTGTTATTAAGACAATGAATCTGTCCTTTGTTTTTGGGGGGTTAGTCATAACTCTATTGACTAACTCAAGCCGGCCTAATACAACCTCTAAAGTAGTTTCCTTTTTCTCTATGCTTTTGGTCCAGTAATAGACTTATCATGGTTAGTGTGATGGCCTCTCTTATTGAAGTTAATAATTCTGTGAAATCTTTATGTCTTCACTTTTTGGGATAGACTTGCTTGGAATGAAGTGACATGTGCTTATAATTAACATGATTGTAGGGTTAGTCACTGAGCTAGCAGACTTGGCCCACAATGTGTTCATGGAAGCTGGACACAAGAAGTGATTGTTATTTAGCCACTTGGTGGGGGGTGGATGCGTGGAGCACAGCACTCTACTGTTTTGCTGAAAACTCATCATTAAGTTTCGTATTAACAGATAAATTTTAAGTTAAATAAAGAGCTCATTTGATCTGAACTCAAATAAAGCATGTTTTGCTTCAAATTCAGAATATAAAAAGTACGGTCCGAGCTTGGACCCATTGTCAACTATGACGTGAAGAAAGGCTTGGTTTCACGGTAGGAGAAGTAAAAGACAAAGAGCTGGCAAATGAATGCTCTCAACCCCAAGAAAAAGCGCAGCTCATACTAAGGCCAATTGTGGCTCCTACACAATTTGTTGATCTTCACCAAACTTTTAGACCAAACTACTGGAATCCATCTCATTGCATGTATGCATATCCAGTCTCATCATCCTATGAACCCTGTCACAGTCCAAGTGTTAAAAGCTCTCAGCCACCCTATTAAGCACTGGTGGGTACTTTCCTGCTCACAACTTCAAATATCTTGCAGCCAACCTTCTTGAATATAGTGTCACATTCACACAATACTCGCTTAACACTATAAATGGGTTTATTTATTAAAATTATCTGAAACCCTTGAGAGATAACAAATTATGTAAGTAACTTGTTCAATGGCTGCAGTTTCGTGTCTTTGAAGAAACTGCGGGTTTGACAATTAGGATGGTGGCCTCAAAAAGAAGCTGAGGATGGAACATGTAATTTAGAACATATTATTTGTTAAAGAGTAAGACAGTATCTGGAGGAAACAAGCAACAAGCAACGTGTTTACGTGGAAGTAATTCCTGGCATATGTGACATAAGGAGCCAGAGAGAATGTGAAGAATGGCATCATGTAAATGGTCACCGTGGTTTGTTAGATGAGAGGAGAATATATTAAACAAAGAAAACAAAATCATGGGTGAGGGAAAAGTAAGGACTTGACTACTTGTACACAGGCTTATGGCTGTTTTTAGGTGATCAGTGTGTGATAAGAGGTTAGGCGATCTACCTACTCGTGGATATGTTGCGCCTTTTTAAAAAATGCCTTCAATCTATCTACCTACTCGTGGATATGTTGGGCCTTTTTTCAAAATGCCTTCTATTTTGGAAGCAAACGCACACCCTCTTGAAGAGCCAAACACAAGTAATGCATCCATACTTGACTCACAGAATTTGATAACAGACAGGAAACAAGGAGGAGATGACATTAACGTTGATAATATTATAATCGATTTCTACTGGTTACTAAGAAGTTACCTCACCTTACAATTTCTATATTACGAGGGCAACACCTAACATTAACCTGGCTAATAGCATTAAAGATTCTGATAAGGTATTATCTTTGTACAAATAAAAGTTATGTGATATTTATTATTTTAGTCAAGTTCAAAAAGCTTACGTTTCCATAAGGCAGGCCAAATAAATCCAACATCTAGAATTCTCCTGGCACCTTAAACCAGTGAATTTCTACCATTTGTAGGATATTCAACGGTTCAACTCCCACAGGCTGGATTCACACAAATCATAAATTTAAGAGAGATTTGGAGAGACGACTAGTTCATGAATAAAAGAGTGAACGGAAAGTATTACAGGTTGTATCTTGAAAATGACATCAACCGTTGCAGTTCAAGCAGATGACAAAATCTGTAAAGCATTTTCTTACAATTCATTGGCCATACACCAAAGCAAACGGCATTTATGGACGCCCCAGAGGGACAACATTCGAGCGGTGCACCAAGCAATCATATGCTCAGGCACAACACAACACCAGGACGACGTACCAAAATATCAACATTTCAAATCATAAGGTGGACCACATCTCAGAGTCCTTTAATTGGCAAACATGACTAGAATGAGGCTGGAATTCCGAAAAAAGGAAAAAAAAAATAAACAAAGAGCTGTTATTAGTTGTATCATGAATGCAGATCGTCATGTACAGGACTCGTCTAGCTATATCTCATTTTTGCTCTTTTCAACTGTGGTTCAAATATATCGTGCATATTTAGGGCTCCATAAATTAAAAAATTATAGTTTAAAAGTACAAGTCGTAATTTGCCGATCGCCTCTCCCTTCCCAAATCATGAAGGCATTGGATTTATTGCTGAAGACGACCATTATGAGAAGAACTTTGGGGCACTGTCAGGAGAAGAAAAAATTCTACTCCCAGGAAACCATACTGAATCTTGTATCTATTGATCGGTGAATGGAGATGATGGAACCTGAAAAGGGACGAAATTATCATCAGCAGAGTAGCAGATAGAATTTTCGGACGAGTTTAATTTAAATGAGTGAACGGTATCACCATATAAAGCATATAATCTCCAATAAAAGAACTGGTCTTGACATGAACTCGGTCATCGCATTTCAGTCCAGTTTGACCCAACTTGATAAAAAGATGTAAACCCACTGTTCGTCTTTATTAATCAATCTTATGTTGTCAGCCTCTACAACTTCTCTTTTTTCTTCAATCACGCAGTACATTTCTATCCCGATTGTTCCAAAGACTACATGCACCTAAAAAACTTTACATTCCAGGGTTACTCTATATAACTGGGAATTCCCATCAGCATTGGTGTACCATCTTCATTGTTCCAAAGATTACATGCACCTAAAAAACTTTACATTCGAGGGTTACTCTATATAACTGGAAATTCCCATCAGCATTGGTGTACCATCTTCAATGCTTCTGGGTATTTGATCTACATCTCATGTAAACTACTACCTTCAACACTTGGGGAAGCTAACAAGTTGAAATATCATATTTAATTTCAAACAAAGAACAGCTTCCTGACCACTCTGGCCATGCAACTATATAGATTTCAGAGTATCCTTAATATGTGATAAGCCAGCAGATACACTAGCATGTCAACTATACAACAGTAATTGGTCGTGGGAAAGCCATTGTAAAAATAGTAAATATCACACTAAATCACTTGCTACCAGAAACAGAAAGAAACACTAGAGCTTTTATAAGAAAAGGTCATACCTTGACGTGATGAGGCATGATTTTGATATCGAAGGGTGCATGAAGCCATGCTTCGGGTGAATAGAGCAAAAAGTTCTCAGGTTTACTGGTATACACATCTGCATATTGGTGGATGTGATATGAAAAAGCAGATTCTTGGCCTGTGTCAGTGAGGAAAGTGGCTCCAAAAAACTTGTTAAACATTGTCTTCATCGTCCCTCGTGCCTTCCGTCTCTCTTCATTCAACTCCTTAAAGAGGGACCAGTATTCTAGACTTCGTGCGCTGTTACCTACAGTTGCATGCAATCTACCAAGAAGTTCTTGTATGATGTGAAATTTCGCCTGCATCAAGGACAAGGTGGAGCTCGTTTTAAACAAACTGATAATAATGGCATGACTATGGTATTTTATAGCAATCCAGACAGAGACACATGCTTTTTCTTTTCTTTCTAAAATGCAATGCAATATCAATATCAATATGCAGCACATTCTTTTTCTTTTATTTCTAAAATGCAATGCAAACGAGAGAAACCTACCTGCTCAAAACGATAGCTATCATCATTCTGTATACGTATTTCACTCTGCATAAAATTTGGACACAATATGAGACAACATTTAACAAGTTTAAATTGAGAATTTCTTTAGTAGTTATCATCATTCTGTATGAGTATTTCACTCTGCGCAAAATTTGGAAACAAAAAGAGACAACATTTAATATTTTAAATTGATAATTTGTTTAGCAAAGAAAGGTGAAGAAGAAACAATGAAGATGAAGTACAACAAGAGCAAGAAACCAATTAAAATAAAGACGATAGTGGACTGGCTTTGAACAGTTAAAATTTTGAACTACGGATATAACAGAAGAAGGGAATATGGCAGGATTCAACATAATAAAGAAAGCAGGACTGATATTGAACAGCCAAATTTAGTTAGTGATAAGAAAAAAACAAGATTATAGTTAATGCAATTGTAAGAAATTCTTTAAATCCTCAAAACTGTACCCTAAATTGTAAAATATTGTTATTCTGTCCCTGCCATCAGAAATAGTAACTTTTGGGGTGATATGGGTAAAACATCTTCGGGGTTTGTTGGATTGATATTAAACCCATGCTTGCTTTGTCGATTACTACACTTGATCAGAACATGAAACAGAAGCTTTAAAAACTGTAAATTGCACAACTAAGCATGTGACTAGATGCATACTTCTAGTTCATGAATGATGGCAGCAGTACGCCAACCGGCCTTTGAAGGTCCCCTTAAGTCACTAAACAAGTGATCCCCAAAGTATATCACCTAAAAAACAGAAAAATGAATCAAGTTGTCAAAGCAAATGTTA
>JANZXR010000008.1:384282-412014 GCA_027575705.1 Erythroxylum echinodendron | reverse complement strand
ACAACTAAATAAAGATTGGCCAAAAATGATCAACAGTTTTTCTATAGTGAATAAAGAGATGTTCGTAGTTGAATTTTTCCTTTAACAACTAAATAAAGATTGGCCAAAAATGATCAACAGTTTTTCTATAGTGAATAAAGAGATGTTCGTAGTTGAATTTTACCAAGTGAAAAAGGAAAACTGTGTATTTCTCTTTCATTACATCAATAAGTTCTGTTCACGTACCTCTTAGCCAATAAAATCAATCACTTCAAATTCCGGGGAACATACTTAATGGTCATGCATAAATGTACTAGAAAATCATCTGAAGCTTATATGCACTGGCACAAGGACAGAAGCTCCACAATATAAGATGTACCTCAGGACCATTCCACTTGGTAATTTCAAGAAAGGATTTGAGGCATCCATGGTAGTATATCTTATTTGGACGAAAAGCATCCACCTGGGCAAAAGCTAGAGTGTCCTTCTCTATATCATAACAGCTACATGGAATCCAAAACCAGATAGTAGTGTAGTTTGCAGTTTCAATTGAAGATAATAAACATAAAGCGCTTTCAGGTAGTTTAGCTGGATTTCAAGCTATAACTAAAATATTAAAAACTGGAAAAAAATTCAGTTATCAATTTAATTTATCAACAGAAATAAAAGATACCAACCGGAATGGGTGTTCAGATGTATAGAATGCAGGCTTATTGGCTTTAGCAATCACAACATCAAAAAGTTCCCTCCAAGAGTCTCTATAACCAATAGCATCCTAAAACAGATATGTAAAAAGGCTCATTGAATAAAAAATGTCGGATTTTCTATAAATACAGTTGCAGCAACACAGACAAGAATAGTGATACCATAATACTAATGCTAATCTCATATTTTGAACCAGACAAAAGAACACCATCTACTGTGAGGCAATCACTAAATGAATTTCCACGTCATTTTTAAAGTGTGAAAATAAATTTTCAACCAATCCAACAAAAACTCTGATATGAATTCAGATAAATAAGGAAAACAAGTATGCAAATCATTCGAAGACATTTTTCACTATAGGACAAAAAAGTCCCTTTGGACAGATTTATTGGATTACAGGGCAAGATGTTCAATACTATTCAAATGACTTGCAAGTTGCAATAATTGCATTCTAGACTAATATCAATTCAAAATCAGCTTTGAAACCTGCAATGATGGATGATAATTCACTTGCAATGCAACCAATATGAACAATAATAATGAGAATGTATGTTGAGATTCTCAATTTGATTGCTTCTATTTTATTTTTATGCTCTGCAGACACTATATAAGTGGCTGTCAAGCTGATTATGATAATCATGCAGCTTTTTTATCATTTAAAGCATCCTATTCAACGCCTCTGATCTTATCAAGATGTGAGTTACACCCTATGAAAGAAAAAAGAGAAAAAAGAAGAGCACACTGCAAATGGAACATCTGAATGACTGGGAACGTAACAATTTACAAACTGTTATAATGTGGAATGGTGTAAGCTCTTCATACAACAACACGCAATCACATTACTTCAATATAGAAGATAGGAACGGTGTTCCTTTTTATACCTCCAACATAAAATGCATCCCTCCATCTACGAAATAATAAGGAGAATTTGTCATCAAAAATAGTTTCTTCCCCTTGTCCCTTAGCATCCTGAGAAACCGAAATACCTGACCCTGAAATATTAACCACCTTAAATACAGTTAAGACGGAAAGCATATCTATGAACTTATTAATCAGAAATGAAAGCTTCAGCTCAAACTCAGTGTGTTTGAGCACTACTTGTAACTTTTGGGTAAAGATTTATACTCACATTTTTTACAAGATATCTATCAGGATTGGAAAGAATCCCTTTGTGAACCAACCCACTTTTATGAACATACTGAATTGCACGATTTACATCTTCATAAATGTAGGACGTATCAAAGTCAAGCTTAGCATCTACAAAATACTGCACCATATCTGCAATAAGGCATGCCTACAGGATAACAATCAAGAGTTTCATTAGTTTCAAGAGAAGGGGGAAAGAAATAAGAAACTCAAAGAACATCATACTTAACACCCAATGAAACAGAAAGGAGCTAACTAGCATTGTTTACCTGGGTACTGCTGTACTCTCTCTCTCTCTCTCTCTCTCTTAAGCACGAATAACATACACACAACAAACACTTGCATTACGTAATAGATGCCTATAGTGCATGCATACACGAAACATACATACTTGATACATATGGTAAAGCAGACACAAGAAAATAATTATTTCTTAATGGCAGCAACATTAGACATTGTGTCCCCTGAAAGAGAAACAGTGATTAGAACTTCTCAGATAAAGAGATATACAAGCACCTAGTAATGGTGAGAGTAGAATTCAACCGAACAGTTTGCATTTCAGCGCAACAGCCAGATTAAGGTTCACCTTGATATCCTTTCAAAGAATGCGAAACTAACCTCACTGAAGCAAAAGAAATCCATCAAACCAACAAGGCCAAGTGCTTGGTCACGACCAATGTGTCGAGTGCCATATATCTTTTCCATTTCCAGAATGTCAAGCTAAAGATAAAAGAATTTAATAAGCAAAGCAATCTGAGTCAAAAAAGTGTTGTTTTTCAGATCAACAGGTTGTATGTTACACACATGTTCACTATGAAAGTCTATTGAGTTGTACATGAACTCAATAGGTCCAAATGGCTAACTTTTAGATTATATACCAACGTGGTTAGACCACACAAACATGGAAGTACCTTGCGATGGCCAAAGTAGCATCCGTCAAGTTCAATAGACCCAAAGAAATCCAACTTCAAGAGACAGCCGTTTTTCTTGTCATAGTAAAGGCCTCTAATAGGAAACGTTGGATCATATTTGAACTCCATACATATGTCAGGATATTTAAACTGCAAAATACCCCAACATGAAAGAAATCATAAAACAACTAGAGAACCAAAAATACGACTAAAAGTTCGCAAACTAACCTCATTAACCATATGCTCCTTAGCGAGATCATATATCAATGTCTGCAAGTTAGGAGAGTAATGCGCCAACGTATAGTCATAGTCAAAACCATAAACATGTATGTCATCCAATCTCATGTTCTTATTCACATATATCCCTAATTCAACAACGAAAAAGATTACTACTTTGCAATAAAACACAAATAAAAAACAGTAAAAGGTGAGAATGAAAAAGAAAACCCTGAGGATTCATTTTGGGCATATTTTTGAGAGCCTCGGGAATTTGGAGAAACCTCCGCTTTGCAGCTGCAAACTCCGTCCGTATTTTGGCTAGTTCACCATCAATTGCGTCATGTTCCTCCAATTTCAGAAGCGTTTCGTCCATGGACCCGTTCACATTGTAGCTTCGAAAGCTTCCTCCTCCGAAGCCTGGAAGAAGTTATTACCAAAATAATTCTCCTTTGACACTGAACAATTGAAAATACCCATACAAAAAATCTAGCCATGCAACAATGAGAGTGCAAAAGATTATAAGCAAAATGAACCTTCTCGAATGCCAGGAGTAGTACATACACGTACACTCGCCCTCTGCAATAAATCAAAGACATCGACTTTTAAAAATCAAACAATATATTTGCAAACAGTCAGAATAGAGAGAGAGAGAGGGTACTTTGAGGAAGGAGCAGAAAGGAATATGAATCCTTCGAGCGGAGGCCATGGAAGTAGAAAGCTTCAGTTGAGCAAAAAATCGTTAAATATTATTGTAGTGAAGCGAATATGAAGATTTGACGTCACAAATAATAGGGCTTAATTGGCTCCGCCGTCCTATTTTCGGCGCTGTCCTTTCAGACTCGGAGAACATTAATCAATACGAGAATATTACGTAACCATAATGTATAGCAACTGGAAATTCTATAAGCGGAAGATAATGTTGCCTTTTTTCTGTGACAAATTCCCAAAAACTTATGTAATATATTGCCATTTTTCTTTACATAAAGATGATCCCAGTTCGATCAAAACTAATTAACTAATTAAGATCAAACGATTTTGTTTAGCTTAACTTATCAAATTCAAAATGATGTTTGGCTCCAATCGGATCAGAATTTAGATTACCCAAGCCTCTAATAGCTTGCTACATCTTGATTAACATAAAAAGGTTTCAACTTTCTCAGGCCTATAGAGTATAGATTGATTTGGGAAGATAATTAAGGTAAAAATACAATGTCAACCACTTTGTATGCATATTACATCAGGGTTTCAGTTATCTTCCTGCACCAAGGACTGAGAAGAAAATCAGAAATCACTTGCACTGCCCGGAATAGCCGTTCTCTGGCTCTGTAAAAGAAACCAAGTTCCTCCACCTAACAAAGGGTTGCTTTTGCTGGTTAAAGTTATCTTAAGAATCTATTTGTTTCTCGTCCTCACAAATTTGGCTCGTGAAGCTTTCTTCTCCAGCTTTTCCCTCTTCTTGCGAATCTTTTCATCCTCTTCAACTTCCTAATTAAGAGAAGATCGCAGACCATATTATGTACACTAAGTTTAAGCTTGTAATGTTTTGATAAAGTTTGGAATCGATATTTACCTCTGAACCTTGCGGTAAGATTCCTCTCACTAGTCCAAACAATTTGTATGCTCCAAATGCCGGTATCTAAGACCAAACAACAGCCATAAAGAACTTGTTTTTCTCTTGTTTTATCAACCACCATGAACTCTTATCACAAGTAAGAAATTCAGTAAGCTACTCTGTCATGGAATCTCATATGGCACACGAATATCATAATGCGTGCAAAAAATATGCATTCCAGAACTCTGTCTACGACGTTACATTCAACATCTCTAGTGTGTCATCATTTTTATCGAACTTGAGTATAATATCATATGCCCAGCCCTGGAATTTTGTTAGAACTTCAAACTGATAAAACTATTTTTTATCTTGACTGTAATTAGAGTAATACAAACTATTGATATTAGACTTAGTCACGAGTTAAGTAAGACACCCTATGAAGAGAAATGTTTGTATCCAAACAACAGAAATATGATAAACTTAGCTTGCACTGCAAACAAGAATCTTTAAAGTGTAGTTTAACAAATTTTCCACACCAGAAGCATGCTACACAAGCAATTCCATAGGTGAAAAGTCAAAAGTTTATAGGATGTTACCACCAGATATGAGTACCAAAATTTCTCCGAGATGATTGACATGATTTGAACAAAGCATGTAATGTAGATCACATCATGTAGATAGCTGAAAAAGATTAAAAAAAGTAGAAGATTAACACATTAACATGTAAGCCAAAAATATAATAAGGAACCTCTGAACGAGTGGAACCAAATTATAATAAGGATTTTATCAATTCTTTAAGTTCTCCCAATCAAATGACAATAGTGTTAATCACAAATTCATCAACAACCCTCAATAAGTCAGCAATGAATGGACCTATTTCTATTGTCTACAATATAAACCTCATCATGTTCTAATGCATGTAAATTTTCGTGATACTAAGCTCTGATCATGGTGAATGGTGGAAAAGGCTCTTACATGTTCACTATAACACTCTCTACATCGGTTTGGTGCATTCAGATTTAGGTTAATATCTGTGCATAACTTTTACCTTAATTTTGGACATAATGCACATGAAAAATATAATTTCCTCCTTTCTTTTTCCTCTATTGGCAAGAAATTTCCTAGGATAAGACATCCACAACAACAGGTGTGAGGTATCAAACTGGAAAGGCATAAAAAAGAAGAGGAAAGTATGAGGATGACACACCCACAAATTCCACCAGTACTCATATCAAATCCACCATCAAGAAGCTCTCCATCATCAGTGTAAGTAGGTTTTGCCATTTCTGCAAGTTGTTTATAGGGAATCCAATAAGCCAGAGAAGTCAAAACTAGGCCCACCCAGTGTTTCCAGGTGAAAGAGGAATGGAAAAATACCATCCTCACCAGGAGATATACAACCTAGATGACAGAAATTAAATCACCAACATAATAATAAGTTCAGCAATAAACTTAAGGATGCAACCATAAATCAAATAGTAACAATGAAACTTGTTGATGCAGTTGCCATAGAAATCAGAGCTAACAAAATGATAAATTTAAGACGTATTCAATAAGCAAAATTGTGTCTACATTGCAAATTTCGAATTTCAATTGAAGAAAACAAACCACTTGGTTAGAAGACAATTGTAGAATAAATCAATCATACTTCTTATCAGGAGAACTTCAAGTTCATTCTGTCATCTCGGGAGAAAGGTATGCCGAAAATTAAAGCGGTGATGCTCAAGCCTCGTAAATAAATGCCCTTGCATTGGTGTTATACCTCCAATTAAGATTACCTATACACGACAAAAGGGAAGGAAAGAAAAATTGATGACAGATGGCTCTGGGTAGCTACTTAGGGCCTAGAAAACAGAATATGGGGTTGTTACAAGTTTGTTACACTTTGGGAGGGAGACAGATGAGAATAAATAGGAGCTTTCTGTTAGAAAAAGGGTAAGAAAGTTGTACTGGCATTTTTTTTCTTTCAGGAGAGAATAGGAGACTCTCTAATTCTCCTCACTGTAAGGACCTTATTTTACTGAATATGGAATCTGTCTATTGCGATTGGGATTAGGGGTCCTATCAATTGGCAGAAGAAGCATTATATATGCAGCAACCGTCTCAATAACAACAAAAACATGGTGCTGGTTGATTTTGCAATTTTTGTTGGTGGCTACATTGTTTTAATTTTGGATGTGTCATAGACCTATTATAGTTTAGGCTGTTGTGTATGAAGTCTAGAGGCTATTCATATTAATGTACACTTCAAAATTCTATACTACATTCTGCAGTAAACCTTCTCGAAAGAACCCACACGAAGCGAACAAAACTACGGATAAAGGATAAGGAAAACAGTGAAAATGCACTTTCCCGTAGGGGGGACACCAAGATAAAATTTTGAATACGGCATCAATCAATAATAAGAAAGTTATATGCTCCAATATGCAAGAAAAACAATGGGAGCTGGGAAAAAGGAAGAAGATCGAAAGAAGAAAACCCATGTTCCAACAATTGAATGTTGAAGAAAAGCAAAGCGAAAAATCAAAACTTTTTATAACCAGTCCCATTAATTATTCCAAGTTCCTTATTACTTTACATCTTCACTGCAAGGGTAAGCCAACAATCTCGATAAACTACACGGACCCTTTTACCGATTTGTAACTTTGACATTCTCGCAACAAGAAGTAAATAAAAAAGGAGTGAAGATGATCAATAAGATGAGAGGGGCCATACATTAGATGCGACGATGAGCTGAAGGATCTTGGTCATGTGGCGGCTGTTCTCTTCTTTGCGCTTCTTCGCGCCTTGATTCGCCATCTCTGAATTACCTTGTTGTCAGCAAATAGAACCCAAGAGGGTTCAGAGATTGATGGACTCTATTGACTCCGTTCTCGCGTCCAAGAAGTAAAAACAACTTACCCGATAACGTAAAATTTAAGAGTTTTATACCCATCTAATATGATAAAGTGACCTGCATCACCAAGTACACAGTAACAGACAATAACCAAGAGTACTCATTGACATGTGTCCTTGTCCGATCCAAGGTCGCAGACGGCGCACCGACAAACCACAACCCACATGTTTTTAAAAGCGGTGGTTGGATTCGCGGTGACGGGCTTATGGGAATGGGGAATCTGATGGGGTCCACTCCGTTAATGAATATAACACGATGGATTTGTTTGTACGGCGCGTTTTTGTCAGTCATTCAGAAAACTTGTGATTGGAAGGTGGAAAAAGTGCGAATTTTGTAGATTTAATATTTTGCGACAGATCATAATCGTCATTAAATCAAGCAAAAGAGTTATAGGTGACGTAGCACATGTTTATGTTCTGATTAATGTTTAACAAGTCACTCGGAAGTTTCCAATTTCAATATTAAACAGTTAATAAATAGGGGAAGAGGACACCGAACCTCACAACAACTTGGGAGTCTCTTGTATCATTAATTTTCCGACCTTATAGTCTCTTTATCTCTCAGTCGGTCTCTTTGTCCGAGGAGAGGTGCTGGTGATATAGAGAGCAGCATAAATCAATTTTGATTTATATACATAATACATTTATTACCACCCTCTTTTTCTAGGAATTTTCTCGTTTTCTTATCAAAATTGAAGTTTTTGCTTCTCGGGGGTGAATTGGATTTTGATGTTTCTTCGATCAGGTACGTTTCTTTAATCTGCTTCTTTTCTTTCTGTAAAAGTTAAAGATTGGAAGTGTTTAAAATTCTCACTAAATATTTTGTTTTGAAGAGTTTGAAGTAAAAAACATTACTCTTGATTGTAACTGAGATCAGAGTTCTCGTTGGTTTCGATGCTATATGCAAATTTAAGAACTTTCCTTTTCTTTTTCAGTTTATCTGGTTGTCTTGTATTGTTAAGTGTTCAGAGTTATGATTTTTAGTTGTTGCAGGACTAATCTGTCATTGTGAGTGAAACCAATTCTTATACCTGTTAATTGGATTTGGATAATAAGCTTTGGGTTGGAAAGAAAAATGAGAAGAAGTGTTAGATGCATGCGCCAGTTTCTGTCGGCGGTTCAGGTTCAGGAATACAACCACTCCTTTGGTTTCATTAGAAGTCAAAGGAATCGGGTAAATCCCAGTTTTGGTTCTGCTTATGGACACTCCAGATATCGAGTTGATGGTAGAATTCTATGTCCAGAGTTCTTTATCTCTAGAGTTCTGTCAATCGATGCGGCCAAAATTTCAACTTCAGGTTGGATTCCATCTGGCTCAAGCTTGTTTTTATGTCTTTCCTTGATGCCCGCCCAATATCAAGAGAGAAGGAGATTGGAAATTGTGATTGTTGTTCTTTTACGTTGAGCAGATGTGACTAGAGGAGGGCCGCTGGTGGAGTATGAAAGAAGGATAGCTGCGGGTGAGCTTGTGGCTGGTGATAGCTGCCAGGTATTGGATTTTGTTTTACGAACATTTTCTCCTAGTACTTTCATTCCTTTTGTGTTTGTTAATACGTCAAGTTGAAAATGTGAGCCAGGTTTAACATTAACCGTGTCTGTTTCTCAAGTAAAATGGTCAAGTCTGTCCTTGCACCTGTATGCTTTGTGAGGCAGAGAAAGTTTGCTATGGACGTCGGCACATTTTTGTTTTATAGCAATTTGATGAATTTAATGGCAGGCTTATAAGTTTTTGATTTGAAATATGGTAACTGCTTTTTCTGTTAAGATGAAAATTTCATGCTTGTTGATGTTTTAATTATTAGTTTTTAGTCGAAGGATATACTGATTATAATTTAAGCAGGTAGGCACTTTAAGAGAACTTCAGAGACTCTACGATGAGATTGTGGATTCAGCTGATGCCTGCAAGTTGGATCGTTATTCAACTTCAGAAAAATCCGGAAGGTAGACTCTTCGAATTTGTTTCATTGAATATTATGCCCTTGTATGGAACTCAAATTCTTCCCTTCATCTCATCAGGATTGTCTTTGCGTTGGAAATTGTTCTTTTCTATCTTTTTCTGGGTTTACCTGCATATATCAAATTTGTTTACTGGTTTCCGGTTTGTTATGTTCAGGAGTAGGTGGTTGTGGTCTCGGTTCATCCCACAGTCTTCATATTCACCCGTTAAAGGGCTTTATCTATATGGTGGAGTGGGCACAGGAAAAACAATGCTTATGGATTTGTTCTTTGAGCAATTGTGAGCTCCCTATCTTAAAATGCTTAAGGATTTGTTCTTTGAGCAATTGTGAGCTCCCTATCTTAATTTGTTTTACAAGTAACTTTATTTCCTTGTTACTTTTTTTTTGGAAATATTTCCTTGTTAGTTTACACAAGCATTTAAGTGTAGAATGATCTAAAATCATTAACCTAATATAGAAGAGCTTAAGTTTATTATTATCTTGGTCATTTTGAAGAAAGCCACGTGGCTATTTATTGCCAATTTTATCTTGTGCTATTCAATTTATAGGCCTGAAAATTGGAGGAAAAAGAGGATCCATTTCCATGATTTCATGCTAAACGTCCATAGTCGGTTGCAAGTAAGAATTCTCAAATGGATATCTCAGGTTTTATTTATACTTCCCCACCATCTCCGTCTTCTTTTTTGTATTTGACATTCATCTTTCCTCATATCTGTAAAAATGATTAAACAACCTTATCTTTTTGGCTGGCATGCATCATTCTTACACACACTTTAAAACTCAATTTCTGATTGTCGGATATGGTGCTAATTCAGTTTTTGTACAGTATTTTATAGATCTTCTGTTTAGATTGTAGTTGACCAATCTATGTAGACGTGGTAGTCAAATTGATGACTTTATGTTAACTGGTAAATACTTGCAGAGACATAAGGGCGTCTCAGATCCCCTTGAAGTCGTTGCAGCAGAGATATCAGATGAAGCCATCTTACTATGTCTTGATGAATTCATGGTATATAAATTGAAAACTGTTCCATTTATTGAAGATTTCAATTCTTTAAAGGCTTTGATGCTATGTAACTATTGTAGGTTACTGATGTTGCTGATGCATTGATTTTGAACCGACTTTTTAGACATCTATTTAGCAATGGCGTTGTAAGTCTTCTTTGTCCATTACCATTTATTAATATTCTGAAAAAATGATTTATGGTTGAAAATTGATAGTAAATTTAGAACTCATATGTTTACGCATGATGGAGCCAAGTCCAGATTCTCGTGTCAACATCAAATCGTGCTCCAGATAATCTCTACGAAGGTGGGTTGCAGAGGGATCTTTTCCTGCCCTTCATTGCAACTCTGAAGGTATGCCAACATTTGCTTGCCATTGTGTTTGGAGAGAATAAAGTAGCTAAAGTATGCTGACAGCTAGCATACTTGTCCAATCAGAGAGTTATCTGCAGCAATGACATCTATATATATTTTTCATTTTTCAGGAACGGTGTGTGATTCATGAAATTGGTTCGTCAGTGGATTATCGGAAATTGACTTCAGTATGAATTCCAATCTTCATTTTTCAAAACAACAAAATTCCTTGACAATTCCTGACATTGCTGATTATACTCAAATTCAGGCAGAGCAAGGTTTCTACTTTGTTGGAAAAGATTCATCTGACATTCTTAAGCAAAAGTTTCAACAGTTGACTGGAGAACAAACTGCAGTTCCACAGCAAGTGGAAGTAGTAATGGGTAGAACTTTGCAGGTGTGTGTAAATTATTTGTTTTTTTAATTTTTATATGTGCATAACAGCTTATTTTGGATCATATTAACCTTGCGTTTTTTTGCAACCTGGTTAGGTGCCCCTAGGTGCTAATGGATGTGCTTATTTTTCTTTTGAGGAACTATGTGACAAACCTCTTGGAGCAGCAGATTATTTTGGACTGTTTAGTGAGTTTTTCTAGCTGGGTAGATTTTAGTTTGCTTTGCTTATGATTGTAGCCAGTAGTTGACATCTGGCGGTATAAAACCATTTCAGCACTGCAATGGGAGAAAAGTAGATTGGACATTGATTCAGTTAATATAACGTACAAAGCCCCTGGAAAAATAGCAAGAACCTGCGTAGAAAAGCCTTTTCTTCTGTTTTTCCTCTTGAACATCTAGTACTAGATACTTTGATCTCTGTCCAAAATTTTTTTTCCTAAGTATCAAATATTCAAATGTCTGAATTGTTTACCTTGGATCATATCTCACAAGTATCCTGAAGTTATTTCTTTTACAAATGGAAGTGATTTTGATTTTTACACCCTTTTTGTGCAGATAAATTTCATACATTAGCATTGGAAGGTGTCCCAATTTTCGGACTCCACAACAGAACAGCAGCATATCGATTTGTCACCTTAATCGACGTATGCCAAAATGTTGACTTTTTGTTTTAATTTGATTTTTGAATACATAAACAAGTCTTGCACATTTTGATTTCCTACTACTTTATTTCTTCATATATGTCGAAAATGGCTGCTTCTTCTGGCCTGGAATGAATATTTGGTCTTTTAAGTTTATCATAGAGTTGAGGGTTTTAATTTTTGGAAGACTGAGATCTGATATGATATAAAATCTTTTTGCAAACTTATTCGATGCATATCTTTTTATCCGTGGACCCAATGATACAGTCTTGAATTATCTTCCTTTTTCACAAATGGAGTTATTCAAGAAGTACCATTTTCTTCTTACTGTTGCTATTATTTCAGGTGATGTATGAAAACCATTCCAGACTGTTGTGTTCTGCTGAGGGAAGTCCAGTAGAGCTTTTCGAAAAGATAGTGACGGTTTCTGATGCCCAGCACATGGCACCCAGGACTTCTGCGAGATCAAGGAGAAATGACGAGTCTGATCTTTGCGTAGACAATGAATTAGGATTTGCAAAAGATCGTACAATTAGTAGGTAATCTAGATTTACATTTCAGTTACATATTGTTTACATAACAGACTCCGTATGCTGATCGTCCATTGTTGTACTTTCCGATTGTTAAATGATTACTGATGCAGATTAACAGAGATGAATAGCAAAGAATACTTGGAACATCATGCGGCAATGTTAACTGAGGCTTGCGATGCCAAAACTGTAAAAGTGTGATGCAGAAAAGATCATCAATCTTCAACCAAACAAGTAATAATTGCTGTTTCTGTCATTTTTGGGCCAAGTCCCTAGGTTCAGCTTACATAACATATTTATAATCCAAAAACAAACTTTAAATGTAATTTATTATTCTGCTTGCTAGATATAATGAAACACATAAGATGCAACATCTTCATTGCAGAACTGCTCCTTTTTCTCAGACCTATAGATGTGTAATAGACCAGAAGCCAACCATTATTATTTTCATTTGGGTTGCTAGATGATGAAAGGTCTTCTTCTTTAGCTGTCTGTGCAATATATCTTTTCTTCTTAATGAAATGGTTTTCATTCATCTGGTTGGAATCTATGTTATGATAATGCAAACTCAGACGTCTGCAATCTTATGTTATTGTTCACAGCAAATAGCTCTCATATGTTTCTTGGTGTGTATTTGACAAATAATTGAAAAGATGACAGAGTAAGGAAATTACAAAGTTAGACAAGAAGACACACGATCATTTATTATCCCATCGTCTGATCTGCACCGTAATTAGTCTGAATCTGACCAAATTTGTGTTTAAACCCCTACATTTGAATTCCCTAAAAACCTTTCCTAGTCTAGTTTTGGGATTTTTCCTTTTTATTGAAGCTGGTGATTAAGTTTGTGAGGGGTTGATCTTGTTCCCTGCAGCATCAGGATTTAGCCGATGGGTCACAGTCAAAGTGTTATTTTAACAGATAATTCTAAAAATGTGTTGAACCGTTTGCAAAAATTTTGGCCCCTGATGTTTTCGAGAGCGAACTCAATGAAAACCGTTTCCTTAAAGTAGGCATCAAGGCTGAAGACAAGAAGGACGCTGCTTTTATGAGCCCCTTTTGATCGTCACATGCGATAATCGAAAGTTCTTACAACCTACGTGCATGAATGTGCACATGCAAGGGCATCTTTTTGTTCGGAAATCATCAGAACTGATTCTAAACAACTTTTGCCTGAAGGAATCAGATTTAACAAGCTTTTTTTATCGCTGTATTAAAGCCTGTATGTTTCTGGCAAGCCAATCAAAAGCAGAGCCATTTGTTTTCCCATTGACACAAATGTTCCAATCCCTGTCGAGTAGTTCGTTACAAGCATGACAAGTCCGTTATTTGGGACCAGACATTCTCCTTTCACATGTAACTTAACTACATCAATCATCATGAGACCCCGCACTTAGCTGCCTCCCACTTATCCATCAACGACACTGCACATCGATAATTAGACAGGTGATCTATTTATCTTAATGGGAAGGCTGACGTTATCCTGATCTTCATTAGTTTATTGCATATAGGAAATGAACGCACGAGAGAATAGTTCGAGTTAAGACAAATATATCCAAAGCCGAAAGTGTCTTATGTTGGTCGTTACTTAGCAAGCAACAATGTTTTTTGGCTTATATTAAAATCTGAGACTCTCTGTAAGATGTTTTTCCTTCTGAATTTCTTATGCGAAAATGGTTTCCATACTGGATATATAGCTAGATCCACAGTTCTTTGCTGGCATGTATAAACACAAGTTCTTAGCCACTTAAGCTTTTCCCTCCAGCAGACATTGTCCTTTTCTCTCCATTGCCACCGTCTGTCTGCGGGCGGCCATACTTCAAAGGGCAGGTAATCACTTATCAGTACACAGATGTCAGAATAGTATACGATCCATTCTTGAGCCCCAGCCTACGAACTTTTGGGTTGAATGGTTTCTTTACAACATGTTGACATCAAATTTGTTTTAGATTCAAGTAAGGATTGAGACAATGATCTAGTTCTCTTCATCTGGGATTCAATTGAAAGCTGTGTTATTCTTCGATATTTGAAAGCTGTGTTATTCTTCGATATTTGAAAATTTGGTTGATTCAGTATTCATTGGTGATTGCAGGAAATACGTACTTTTTCTTGGAACAGAATGGCAGCTGGAGTTAAAGCTCCCCAGACCTTGAGAAAAGCCATAGATGCTTTGAAGGACTCAACAAAAGTTGGATTAGCAAAAGAAAACAGCGAATGCAAGGTGATCTTGCAACTTACTATTCCCTTGTATTTTGACTTCTGCTGTTTCTTTTCATTGTCTGCTTTTCCTGCTTGTTGTTTTGTTAGTTTTACAATTAGTAATTAATAGTTATTTGCTTCAGGGTCTTGATATTGCCATTGTTAAGGCCACGAAACATAACGAAGCTGTGCCAAAGGAGAAACATATCAGAAGTGAGTAAAAGCATGGTTTGGTCCTCTATCTCTCTCTTTGTTTCTTGGATGTTTAACATGGTCCCTGCAGTTTTATACATAACATAACCTTTCTTGCTGTGTCATCAGAAATCTTCCGGGCACTTTCGGCTTCAAGTCCTCGCATGGATGTTGCGTACTGCATACGTCGCCTTATCAAACGTCTGAAGAAGACGCACAAGTGGACAGTATATGTACACACTGATCTTGTTCTGTCAATTTCTTCCCGTGTTCTGTCGTACCATAACTTTTAGAGCTTGAAAATCCATAGTTGTTCAAGGTTATATACACTTTGTTTTGGACTATGTTGCTAACTTACGTAAGCGACCAAAAAGAAAGCAAACCGTTGATTTTACATTTTCATGTTCCGATGGTCATAGAGATTTCACTCTTAGGATCCAAACCTTCTATAATTCACAAAATGAAATATTTTTTATTGTGATTATTCCAGGTTGCATTAAAGGCGTTGGCAATTATACACCGTTCTTTGAGAGAAATTGATTCTAAATTCCATGGAGAGCTATTGAACTTCAGTCGGGGTAGAGCTCTTGTGTTGAATCTATATCATTTCGCGGACGATTCAAGTACAAATGGTATTTCTTACTTTATCTGAACTTTGCTTATTTCCTTAATGTTGGAGCATGAGAAATTGGCTAACGAAATGGTGTTTTGGTGTCGAACTGTCAAGCAAGGGACTGTTCTGCTTGGATTTGCAGCTATGCTTGTTATTTTCAAGAGCGTCTTGAATGTATCCAAATCTTGAAATATGATGTTGAGAAAGATTACCTGGTATGTCTTGTAAAGATAAATACTTATTGTATGTTAATTGTCATTTACACTCAGCATTTCAGTCACTCATAATGCATTTAACCAAACAGAACCAATAACTTCATAACGATACCGATTGCAAACTAAGTGTATTCACATCTGATAATGCAGCAGCTTAACTTGTTCTTGATAAAGAGTTCACCTCTATTCTTAAACTATATAAGCACATGACAGTGTTTTTACCTCATAAGGATTTTTCCGGCAGGCCATCAGAAAACTTGAGACGCCGGATTTGCTGAGGCACTTAGAAGCCCTGCCGGAGCTACTTACTCACATTCTTGTCTGCAAGGTATGCATCCAATCATCATTGTTTGAACAAGACTATGCAGAAGGTGAATTGATATCATTGTTGGCCTCACCACTAGCTTTAAGCTTTTATCAGAACCACAAACAATCATTCGTAGTAACATTGATGATATACTTCTGCAGCCAGAGGGGGCAGCTCTTCAGGCTCACTTAATCCATAATGCCCATTCAATTGTAAGGAACCATCCAAATTCATTGGTACAAATATCATTCATGTAATCTGGTCTTAATTGTCCAAGCCCTTTTCCATGAGATTTCTCTTGTAGGTTGCAGCTGAAAGTGTAAATCTCTATGCAGAAATTGCAGTTGGAATTCACGTCATGGTGGACAAGGTGGGTTTTCGCTTTAGTAATGGTAGCTTATGCGCCTTGTAATTATGACTGTTCAAAAAAATTACTGAAAGTGAATTCATTTTTTCATTAATACTTTGAGATGCAGCGCGAAGATGCTATGAGAGCACTTGAAATTTACAGGAAGTCAGGGAATCAGGTAATCTGCTGTGTTATTCATTGAGTTTCATTTGCTTCTTTTCAGATTTTAAATCCAAATTGATTACCTCTGTTTGCAAACTTTTGTTCTCGTGTAGGCAAGAAGACTAGACCAGTTTTTTGATCTCTGTAGGAGCCTTTGTTTTGGTGAGGGGCAGAATTTTGTCAGTATTGAACAAGTAGTAACTTGTTAAAAGACCTCAAGTCTTGCTCATGCCCTCAAACGTATATGAAGCTTTGCTGATATGTCTTTGTTTTATAACTGCAGCCCCCAGAATATTTCCTGTCTGCAATGGAAGATTATGTGAACGACACTCCGAAGATCTTAAAGGTACCAATTTTCACTTACTTCCAATCCTTACAACTGTTGTTTGATTCCCCTGTGAACATCTTGTGTAGTCTTGTAATATCCTGCAAGTTTGCAATTAACATCCTGCCTTCTCATGTGTTGTCAGATAAATGACAACAAAAGTCCTACGCAGGAAGCTGTACCTACCCGAGAAGCTTCTTCGCTAATTGATGATGATAAGGAGGATGAAATTGAATGGAAATCAAACCCGTATGGGACATCAGCAGACGCATCAGAGAATCTACAGAACTGGATTTCATTGACAGTGGAAGTTGCTGATCTTTTGGTCAGGACTTACTTTGCAACCGTAGTGCTTTATGAGTTCTTACCCATAAGAGTTTTGTCTTATCTTGGTTACCTTTATCATTCTGCCAGACTTGGGAAGACTTCACGCAAGAGGCACCCGAAAAGAATGAGAACGATCACCTCGGACTTGCAATTGTCACAGATGGTGAGATAATATTATGTTAACTTTGATGTTCTAGCATCTAACCTTACATTCTGAAAACTTCATCAATACAGCACCTCAAAGTGCAAGCTGGGAGCTTGAGCTTGTGACAGCTCCAACCTCCAGGGGAGCTGCATTGGTAGAAATTAAATTGGTTAGTATTAGAAGTTAGTCAACAGGACTATCAAACCTAACATAGCTTTAATTCGAATTCAGGGCACATAATTCAGTTTTGATGTGCTGTAAACATATGAAGCTTCCGATGCAGGTTGGTGGACGGTACAAAATGGCACTGGGTCACTTGTACAATGATGCATTTTCTGGGAAAACAAGTAATGGGACTCAACTCGCCAGACAAGTTCCATCTAATCCTTTCAAAAATGGCTTTTATTCCTCCGATCCATTTTTTGAAAATGAGTTCTACAACTATGAACCCTTTTATGCCACCAGTACCATGTCCCCTTCAAATGACACTCAAATAATACCTGTAGTCCAAAACAAGCCTTCTTAAGAATGGAGAATGAGCAGGGCCGAAAGCCTAATGCTACAGCCTATGATGCAACTAATCCTTTTGGCAATTCCTATCTCCTATGATGCAACTAATCTTTTTGGCAATACCTATCTCGATCCAAGTTTGTCATCCAAAACCTTCGCGCCTCAAAGTTCGTGCACAAGTTTTATGTAGGTTGGTCACAGGTTCAATGGGTAAGAACAAAAAAACCTTTTGCTAGTGTTCTAGAACATTAACTTGTAAGATCAGGTTTGAGGTTTCTTTTTGATTCACACTCTTGGAGTGATTGCTAGTTCAGTTATATTGATTCTAAATCATGTCCACGAGGTGCATTTGAAGGACCAAGATGTTCATGGTCGCCTGGAAAATTTGTGAAAACTTATCTGTGAGAAATTGTAAGAATTTTGTAAAAGTATTTAATTTGTTCCAAATCAAGAAGATTCAAGAAAATCCGGGTGAAAGTGCTATGATGCAACAAAAGACTCAAAAGAACTCTTTCAACTTTCCAAGTTTGCTCCTTTGATGGGAATAATATATCTTGTCTCCTTTTTATAATGTAGACAGAGAGACCAAGAATTGATATCAATCCCAAGACAATAAGTGAAAAAAGCTGAAAATAATACCCAAGAGTTGATATGAAATTCTCGATTTTGAAAAGACAAAATGAATGACCAAAAAATTCTTAGAAAAAGAAAAAAACTTTGGTACAGACAACTTTGTATAGTCCAAACTTATTGGAACTAGTCTCAAAAGACCAGGGAAATCTTACTCCCATCAAAAAAAAAAGAAAAATTTTGGATAGGGAAGGTCAAAGTTAAAAAAGCAGGAGGAAGAAGAAGAAGAAGAAAGACAATTCTGATACCAACAGAGAGCGTAAGACAAGCGTAAAATTCTTTCTCAGAAGATCGAACAGAAAAATATCCTCTGAACATAAAAAACTAGCGTGACCCTGCAAAAGCAGTCCAAAGAAAATGACACTTAGAGTTCATAATTGCAGAACTTGATAATGCCTCTGACCAGTCAAAACCCGTCAATATCGCACTGTTCACTGTGCAGGATTCTGTCTCATACTTGGTGTCGTAGTATCAGTCAGGTAAGGCTCTATCACTTTCATATTCACATTTCACAGGTCGCACTTTGCACACCTCTTCAAATCCATGCTCTCTCATTTGGATAAGTACAAACTTTAGTAATTTGGTTTTAGAATGACAAAAGAATGTGCTATATACATTGCAGTTCCTTGGGGAAAAAGACGGATGGCTGATTAACATTACAAACACCAACTGACCTATGCATATACTTTCTTAAACAAAGTTACTTTTGAAAGGTAAAGGAAACTTTTTTGGATAAAATATGCAAATCATTCCCATGTTGGTTCAAGACCTCTACTTCTGTTGTTGTTTCTGGGTTTTCTTTTTCATCTTGGACCAGAGAGTTCCATGGCATAGGTATCCAAGGAATGCTCATCATCATCCTCATCCATTGTTGTGCCGAAAATGCTGCTGGAGCGATCATGAATTCTGTCATCATGCTTTGATGCAGTGGTAGGGCGAAAGCTGATTTTATTATTAGTGTGATGGATGCTCAATGTGGTGTTAAGATGGTTATGTGAAGCAGCCCATTTCTCAGCCAAGCCGTCTCCTTCCAGCATTCGGACCACTTCTGACATCCTGGGACGGTGGGCTGGAAAGTATTGAGTGCATAGAAGGGCTACTTGCAGCATCTCCCCCACCTCAATTCTGTCGTAATTGTTTCCCAACTCTCTGTCCACCAATTCTTCAACTTTCTTTTCTTGCTGTATCTTCTTCACCTGTAACCATTGCCAGGCAAATTGTGTACATAGATAAATTTGCAATCAAGTGTTAATAGAGGCACATTCTCGAATTGAAAAGGCAAAAGCTCACCATGAAGCGAAGAAACACTAACATGTTACATTTAGAAATAAGGTAGTCAATGTTGGGACTATAATATCAACACAAAAATGTCAGATTATTAATGTATGGAAATATAAGAATTCTTAAGTATGGTTCTCAAGTTTTTTAACTTTTGCCTGAAAAATGGATCTCATACATAGTTAAGCAGCAGAATGATACTTACCCATTCCAAAGTTGCTCCTTTTTGATGACTAGTTTTTCCAAACTCCAAAGCTCTCATTCCAGTTATAAGTTCTATCAGCAGAATGCCAAACCCAAAGACATCAGTTTTCTCAGATGACTGGCCTGTGGAGAGGTACTCCGGCGGTATGTGTCCAACGGTGCCACGGACTGCTGTGGTGACGTGGGAATCAGCATGGTCAAGAAGCTTTGCAAGACCAAAATCACCAACCACAGCCTCACAAAACTCATCAAGGAGCACATTAGCAGCCTTTACATCTCGGTGGATTATTTTTGGGTCGCATTGCTCGTGAAGATATAGAAGACCCCTGGCAGCTCCAATTGCTATCCTCTTCCTTGTGTTCCAGTCCAGTGCAGGCTTAGCTGATGTTAATAATACAGGAAATGCTGCTATCATCAATGAAATGCACCAACGAACCCTGTCCTTTTTTTTCACTTTCATGCTTGTTTTTCTTTATCAGGAAAGTGTTAAGAATTTGTATTATGTTCTCTACAAATTATCAATAGAATGAATTCATTTAGCAACCTGAAACGTCTTGACTGGACATTTTCAGTTTGAAATCTTCAATTGACAACCAATACAAAACATAACAAATAGTACTTGATTCTTCTACAGGAGGATAAGAGCATTCAAGAAATAGTAGGGTAAAACCTAATATAAGTTCTCCCATGGAAGCTTTCAAACAGACTTCCATGTAATTTAGGTATTTCACTGTCATTAACTTCCTAAAACATACAGCATAAGACAAACTTAAAGAACCGCAACCATCACAAAGTCAGTTAGGCCTAGAACTAAAATGTTCAAAATTACATACAATAGAGGAATCAGAAGTCAAATCTATTAACTGTAATTCAGTACTCGGTCAAGTACCATGACATGGCATATATGACAACACTTGAATTCTGGTTACTGGCAGAATTTAAATTTGTAAGAAACAAAGCATGTACCAACCTCTAAGTCTTGATGCCACACTGCCATTAGACATGTACGGATACACCAACAGCCTCTCGCTACAGTTAGCACAGTATCCTGTCAACCGTAATAAATTCCTGTGCACAGCAAGACTAATCATTTCCAACTCTGTCCTGAATTGTGATTCTCCAGCAGTTCCAGCTACATCCTTTAAACGCTTCACAGCCACCATAGTCCCATCTCCTAGCTTTCCCTTGTATACATTGCCAAAACCTCCTGCACCAAGTATGTTCTTTGAGCTGAAATTGTCAGTAGCAGCTTGGAGCTCCCTGAAGGTGAAGTTCCTGAGGTTTCCTAAGCTGATTAGCCCCTCTTCCTTTTTATCTGCAATAAAATACCATGACCCTCGAGAATTACCAACTTTTCCATTTTTTTTTTGCAATGAAAAGGCTTAAGTTATAATGATACCAACCACTGATGTTAAGTACAATTTGACTTCTCTGTTTCTTTTTGTGCCATACGAGACCAATGGCTGAGAGCAAGAGCAAAAGAAAGGTGAAGCCAACCCCAAGTGCAATTGCTAATTGCCTGGACTTGTGGTTACCTAAATTAAGAAGATGTTAACCAGAAAGGAACATCATTTGAGAGATAAAGCGAAGTGAAAGAGCCTGACAATAGAAGTGTACCGGGTGATGAGTTAAAAGAGAAGGAAAGAGGACCAGCAGTGATTGTTCCAAAGCAACGTTCCTTGGAATTGCTTCCACAAATCAGTGGATTACCCACAACACTGCATTCACAACAGCTTAACATTAACATTTGACCAACTTAGATACTAAAATATAGAAAGAGACGTCTCTGTTGTGTAAGGAAAACACTTGAATGTTCTTGCAGGAAACTTGGGCAGTGGTCCACTGAGATTGTTGTAAGACAATTCTCTGAAACACCAGACCAGAGCAATTTTCAGAAACAAAAACTCATCAGTAAGACAGTAAGCAATCATATTAAAGTCAGGGGGAAAAAATGATAAAGATCTTTAGTTGTTGCAATTTGTTTCAGTTTTCAAGGAACTGAAACTAAAACCTCCAATCCTGAAGTAGGTCTAAAGGAGAAAACCATACTCACAAGAAAGTAAGCTCTGGGATTTTGGCCAACGACACAGGAAAAGGCCCCGACAAACTATTGTTGTTCAGCCTCCTGCTCTCATTACATGACAAAACCAAAAAACCAACTTCACTATGTAAGATCACTTTAAGAATGATATAAGATCAACATTAATTAAAGATTGTAAAAGAGACAAAACCATTTGGATTCTAGTAATGAATATAAAATTAGTAGCATAAAACTAATCCACATGTACAACTCTTATATTTCTGAATTATTTTTTGTTTCCATTGTCTCGCTACTTATTCAAATAAAGTGAACGTTTCTGTTTCTTTTTCTTTTCCCATCTTTAACGGCAACCAAACAGATTTCAAGAGCATAGAAAACGTCAGAAGACACTTACAGGTACTGGAGACTCCTCAATTGACCGAAGGAGGGTGGAACAGCTCCAGAGAATCGATTGTTAGAAAGATCCAAAGTCTGAAGTTTTGAAAGAGTACCAAGTTCTGGTGGCAACCCCCCAGAAATCTTATTGTTCTGCAACATCCTGTACGTGCACAACCACAAAACTTGAAATATGAAAAGATTGTGTCAACCTGTCTAGATATGGAGGCTTCATGCTATATGTTACTCAGGAACAAAGCTATTCCCTTTCGTTCTTTTTGTTGAAGATATAGTGTTCTGAAAACGAAAACTTTCAAAATTATAACTAAAGGAAAACTGAAACGACTTAGACTTTTGTCTGCTTTCTTTGATTGTTCATTTGTAAGTAATCAAACGGAAGGCAGCAAAAGAAATAATTTATGGGAGATGCGTCCATCAAATGTGGCAAGAAGAATCAAAAGGCCACTTAATTCTTACACTTGTCGAAGATTTGTGAGATTTCCTATGGTCCTAGATAGAGTTCCAGAGAGATATTGGCTGGGAGCCCCCCTGCAAAACCCAGAAAAGATCGTAGTCTTGTTCAAACAAAGTTCAAATCTTTATAAACAAAAAGAAAAGAAAAGCAGACCAAAAAAAGAAACAACCTTGAACTGAGAAATAAATACTCACAAGCCAATAACAAGATTTTCAAGCGAGCAAGTGACCATAGCCCAGCTACAAGGGTCTACAGAGTCTTCATCCCAATTGTTTAAAACACCATGTGGATCATGCAATGCTCCTTTAATACTTATCAGAGCCTCCACTGCATCAAAATCACCACCGGATGTTAGAATTATGATAAAGCACAATAACTTCATCTATATTTCCTTCTAAATGGCTTGTTGTGAAGATCTTACCTTCGTGGTTGCGAGGCTCGTAAGAAAGCGTATGTGTAGCTAAACAGAGGAAGATGGCAACAACAACAAACAGCTGAAAAGCCATGGCTAGTTCATGATCCTACACGAGCTCAAGTTTTTGCGAAGTTATCATATGAAACAAGTTATAATGTCTCTCTTCTCTATGGAAACACAGGATAATATGTTATTCCTGCTCAAGTGTCCCTTTTTCACTTTCTCTTTGTTGGGAGCATCTGATCACTCTTTCTTTCTGTCTCCGCCTCACACCATCTTTTGCATTGCAAAACTCTTTTTTTTTTCCCCCTCTCTCGGGAAACTAAAGCAAACATATGTCTCTCTCCTCCGCTTCTCCTTTTCTTTCTTTTTTGCTTAACTTTCTCTCCTATCAACTCTCTCTTTTTCAGTTACCATCTTTTGCCAACTTTGGTTCACAATTCACTTCCTTTTCTCTCTCTGCGTGTTTGGTGTTTCGGAGAGAGAAAGTTGAGTAAGAGAATCAGATGGGTTGATACGGCTTGTCAGGTGTGAGAGAGTTTGGACACTTTGGAGTGCAGATATTGAGATTGACGGTGGTGGGGCGAGTATGTGTGTAATTGGTTGGTTTATAGTAAAAGAAAACAAACAAAAGAAAATGTACCCTGCCCACGACTGATCACATCTGCAACCGAGTCTGCCCACGACTGATCACATCTGCAACCGAGCCTTCTTTTACTTGTTCTAGCCAAAACATGGAGGTGATTCAACTCCCCAGAATCAATACCCTTTGGTGGGTCTCTTGATTTGAGAGGCACTCATGAGTTCTGAGATTTTGAACAGAAAACTAAAGAAAACAAACAACAATAAATAAATACAACTCTCGTAACAAGTGTCCAGATTGGCTCGTAAAATTCGCTGCTAATTGTATCTTAGAAATTATCACTCTTGTTACCGCATAGTAGAGTGTCTTCTCACTTCTCCGTGAGGACCGATTTGGGATAAGCTTTCTCAAGCTAATTATGTAATTTTGTACTGTTTATTTTCGATTAACTAGAAAATAAATAAATAAATACAACTGCGAAAAAACTCGTGTCCTCCTGTAGCCTCTTCAGGCCTAATTAGCACAAGATGTGAACTAACTTCATTGCCATTTCCATTCTTAAAGGTCTCATCTTTTTCCTATTTCAGGTTAATCTTTGGAAAAAGTGGAATTGATTCTCCTTCCTCTTTTGTTAAGAATTATTCATTCGAGTTTGACATGAACAGAAAGATTCAAAGATCTCAGCTTTCTATAATAATTATGAACCATGTTAATCCAAAACAGTTCCTCCGGCTTGGGAAAAGAGAATAGACTGTGAATGACCTTAATTACAACCTTATCGAACACTTCCAAATACCTTAAACAACGTGAAAGAAAAATCTCCAATTCTCCAGCCGCCTAGCTACTTAAGCTAGCTAGCTACGTCTTATCTGATTAGGACATAATCATTAATCATCTCTTAAAAGTTGACATGAACCGGTGATTTACAGTTCCTCACAGTGCTCAATCACATCTAATTGGTTTAAATTCATCTCATGATGTTTCTTTGTGCGAGTAGTAAGTACCAGAAGACAATGTACGTAGGTATACTTTTGTTGATACAACTTTGCATGATAGTAGAGTCGTCACAGTGCATGCATGAATTTGCAGGACGGTTAATTATCTCAGGACACTAGACCGTGGCAATTAACCGTGATTTGACTTATTATTTTAAAATTTTATAATTATTATTTAAAAAGTTAATATAATTATATACATTTTTTAAAATTATTTTCATTTACATTTTAACGAGAATTTCTCGATTGACATATTATATCATTTTATTAGTACAATTTTATATTAAAATTTTTGGATTAACATTTTTAATTTTTAATTTTTAATTTTTAATTTAATGAAAAATTTTATAAAGTTTTAAATTTAATTACTAACCTTTTAAATTTTGTATAAATTAGATTTAAAATTATTTTAAAATTTTCTCATGTGTATCATCTTCACTAAACATTGCATCAATAAAATTAGTTTTGACAAAATTTATATAAATTTTGAAAAAATTAAAAGTCTTAACACTAATTTGAAAATTAAATTATGAAAAATATGAAAAGAAATAATCCTCATTTATTAAAAGTAGTAAATTGACTCTATTATAGTCATAGTTACTATAATTAACATTATTTGAATATTATGTAAAAAATTATATAAATTTTGAAAAATTAGAAGTTTTAACACTAATTTGAAAAATAAATTATGAAAAATATGAAAAGAAATAATCCTCATTTATTAAAAGTAGTAAATTGATTTTATTACAGTCATAATTACTATAATTAACATTATTTGAATATTATGTAAAAAATTTATATAAATTTTGAAAGAATTAAAAGTTTTAACACTAATTTGAAAAATAAATTGTGAAAAGAAGTAATCCTCATTTATTAAAAGTAGTAAATTGATTTTATTATAGCCATAATTACTATAATTAACATTATTATTTGAATATTATGTAAAAAATATTTTATTCATTATAATAATGACAATATAGCTAAGTTTAATTTATAAATTAATACACATTAACACTCAATTATATGTTCTTAATTAATTATATTATTCAATTAAGGCGGGTATTGTACATATATAATAAATTCATTTATCGTGGTATTTTCGTAAGTACCATCGATCATTTATAGCATTTTCTTCTTTTATCTTCTATATGGAGTTGTAGTGACTTGCATAAAAGATACCTGCGATTGTGACTCTCCATCTAATAATTTTATAGGACAAGGTATTTTGGGTGCCAGCAAGAGTGACCCTGCTCTTGGTCTTGGCATGATCTCAGCTCTGTCCCTAACCTTGGGTTATACCACACCTTTCCTTTTCACTTGCATTTTGATATTATACATTACATTTGTCTACTGGTTGTAATGGAGGAGAATAAGAATCTCATTTCTTATAAGTTAAGATACTTTCTTCACGATAATGCAAATACGTGTTCCGATCTTGCTTGTGGCACTTTCGTTGAAGCTAAAAATGACCCGAAAGGGAAAGCTTGGAGTTAGTAAACATGGTTCCTCAATCATGAACTATAAAAATATATATATATATATAGCTTGGAGTTAGTAAACATGGTTCCTCAATCATGAACTATATATAAAAACATATATATATATATATATATATAGCAGCAGTAACCCGCGTGAAGAGCTTAACTCATGATTTAACTTGGAAGGTAGCTAATTGTATATTCTTTTTAATGCTAGGTTGAAATGCTTAATCATTTGAGGCGAATGGGACTTAGTTATAAACTTTGAAATGATATGATTATGGAGTCGTTTTAGTGTCAACATTTTAATACAAATTGAGGCATTTAAGACGGCTGGAACTCGATGGCTTTTCCTTAAAACATGGACAAGTTCCACATTAATGTTGAAGAGCCTCACACTCTAATCACTTATAGAATCTCATAATTTACCAATTATTACATAGATTCCATAAACTTAAAGTTCCCGAGTCTCCGATGGTTAAGCCTCTACTGCTACTTAATGTTCGAAACACACAGAAACTATCAAGTGTAACAATGGTGGAAGTAAGCTGATGAAAGCCAAGTTTGAGCTTGTCAGGAGCCATATATATATTTGTTTTTTCTTGAAGGAGGAAAAACCACACGAGAGAGAAGAGGTTTACGCTTACCCTCTGAAATATCCATACAGAGAAAGATAGTTTCTGCTTTCATTCTTGCCGAGAAAAAGAGCATTCAATCATGATATGTCAACATCTCGACAGTTCAAACACCACCCTGAAGTGCATACGACACCATGCAGATTATCTTGACCAAACCTTTAACCACTCAAAGCAACACTCTTACTAAAGCAAACCATTTGGGAATTTGAGATCATTGTACATTTGATTGTAGTAGATTCATCGACCATAATTTAATGGGACAAGTTTTGATAAAACATTATTTTTTTAGGATTTGATGGTCTGTTTTTAGGTTGTTAGTTAATAAATCCCGATTCTTTAGGGATACTCAGTTGTTTGTTTTATTCAAAAGTTGTTAAAGCCATGGACTCCGTTTCTTTCTCTTTTCAGTTGTGGTGTAAGCTATATAAAGTTGATTTTCCTCTTCCATTAATATCTAATTAATTTCTCTCAATTTCTTTACTTAAAAAAAAACATTTGGTATCAGAACTTCCTCACAGAACCTGATTGAATTAGAAAGCAGCAGCTCTCTACGTGAGTTCTTAAAGATGCCATCAGAAAGTTCATTTGTGCAACCAGCTGTTCCTAAATTTGATGGACACTATGACCATTGGGCAATGCTCATGGAGAATTTTTTACGCTCGAAAGAATACTGGATTGTAGTGGATAATGGGGTATCTGCAGCAGCAGAAGGTGGTGCGTCAACAGAGGCGCAGAAGAAACATGTTGAGGATCAGAAGCTGAAAGATTTGAAGGCAAAGAACTATCTATTTCAAGTATTAGATCGTTCAATCCTTGAGACAATCCTCAATAAGGATACATCCAAAAGCATATGGGATTTAATGAAGCAGAAATTTCAAGGGGCAACAAGAGTGAAACAGGCACACCTGCAAGCTCTACGAAAGGAGTATGAGATTCTAGAAATGAAGACCAGTGAATCTGTCAATGAGTATTTTGCTCGAACTCT
>JANZXR010000008.1:366708-382285 GCA_027575705.1 Erythroxylum echinodendron | reverse complement strand
CTGGAGATGTAGAAGATAGAAAGAGCACATCAGTTTATGTGTTTTTATTGAGCTCAGGAGCAGTTTCATGGTCTTCTAAAAAGCAACCAGTAGTTAGTTTGTCCACCACAGAAGCTGAGTTTATTGCTGCAGCATCGTGTGCATGCCAATCAATATGGTTAAGCAGGGTGTTGGCAAAATTGGACCAAAATCATGAGAAATTGACTACTATTTTCTGTGATAGCAGCTCAGTAATCAAGCTTTCAAAGAATCCGGTGATGCACGGTCGCAGCAAGCATATTGACGTGTGTTTTCATTTTCTTCAAGAGCTGACAAAGGCAGGCACTGTTGAACTGGTGCATTCTGATTCACAAGATCAATTGGCAGATGTGATGACTAAACCTCTGAAGCTGGATCAGTTCTTGAAGCTGCGAAGACTTTTGGGTGTTTGTTCAGAGGCTGATATAAACTGAATGGATATAACATTTCAGTTTAAGGGAGGAATTGTTAGGATTTGATGGTCTGTTTTTTAGGTTGTTAGTTAATAAATCCCGGTTCTTTAGGAATACTTAGTTGTTTGTTTTATTCAAAAGTTGTTAGAGTCATGGATTCCGTTTCTTTCTCATTTCAGTTGTGATGTACAGCTATATAAAGTCGATTTTCCTCTTTCATTAATATCTAGTTAATTTCTCTCAATTTCTTTACTTTAACATAACTAATATTTAAAAAGTGTATCAATTTAATTATATATATATAATAGAGCTATATTAAGTAATTTTTGAGATGTAATTATACTAAAAATATTATTTTGTATGTGATAAGGACTTTAGGAGACCTACATTCCAAAAGCTTACTTATGAGGGTGGAAAGTCCAAAGTTCTTATAAATCTCACACCAATTTTGTATTTAATCAATGTGGGATTCATGTCTCATATTTTACAATTAGATCAAACCGTAACATTCGTCTTCTCATAAGGACTAACGTCCTCTTTGACCACGGCCATGTTGGTCACGGCCGACACTTTCAGGTCACCACTGTAGGGGCCACTACTCTGAGATCTTTGTTGATAACGGTCACGTTAGTCATAGCTGGCACTCCCAGGCTACCATTCCATGGGCCATCTCTTCAAGACCGGCTCTGATATTAATTAATAAGGACTTTAGGAGAACTACACCCTAAAAGTTAACTTATGAGAGTAGAAAGTTCAAACTCTTTATAAATCTCACACCAATTTTGTATTTAACTAATATGAGATTCAAGTCTCATATTTTACAATTGAATCAAACTTTAACAACATGCCATGTCAAGAACTCCTTTTGAATGACTTTATTTAATTGAGTTTAAATGTAAAAAAGAACATGTTTGAGAATTAGATTATTATATTAATAAAATTTGATTAATTTATGTATATTATTTATATTGCGTATATTTTCTCATAATTTTTAATTCAAGTATAAGAAAAGAGATTTTTTAATTTAAACATTTGAAAAATTAGAAAATTTTAAAAATAATTTTTTAAATCGCTTAAATTATTAAAATGAAACTATTGTCTTTCCACTTCCATTATTCTTTCCCATTTTTCTAGAAATGGCTCTAATTTTAAACTGCCACGGATTGACAAGCTTGCACATAGATAGAAGTACATTAGTGGAAAGCCCCAGGAAACACATTTTCCGAGAAAAAGCAACAGTGCAAAAAAAAAAGAAAAGAAAAGGAAAGACATGAGTGAAGGACTTTTGGTTCTTCTCTTTTTTTTTTTCCCGATCAGTTTACACATACCTCAAGAAGAACAATACCTCAAGAAGAACCAAACCAAAAAAAACCCATAATTTTAGTCCGTGGAGTGAGTATATCTGATGCATAACAGACGCAGATGTTGAAACAAAAAGCAGAGTGGCGGAGTATTGGGAAACGGAGAAGTGAGAAAAGAAGAAGAGAATGACCCAAATCTTCGTTGGATTGCGTTTATTCTTAATGCTAATGCCAGTTTTTTTTTTTTTAAATGAAACCTTTGAGGCTAAAGGGGACTTCCTCCAACGTTTCCAGTCCCACAAATAATTTAATAAAAACAAATTAATGGGCCCAGTTTATGATTACTTCTTAATATCACATTCATGATCTTGGATTCAATCATGAAGTGAAACCCAATCCGTGTAAGCCATTACGAAGGGATCGGGATCCTTTCATGTCCTTCAACCAGAGAAAGAGTTGATAAGACCAGCCAGCCCATGAACGAACTAGACAACAAAATGATAGAAAGGTTTTACGCTATCATGATACATGGTCAAGAAGTAAAGAGTCTTAGCATGGGCTTGCCTCAACAGTGAAAGACTAGAGAATACCCTTTTTATAGTCTTATAAATCCAAAATTTTTATGGAGTTTAGTTTTAAATCTGTTTTTTATTGTGACTTACAATTTTATTTTTTTAAATAAAAATAAAAATGTTTTGTATTTTAATTATTGATAATAATTACATATTACATAAAACTTAAAGATAAATTATTAATTTATTTTAATCTCTTATATAACATTTATTAATAAATTATCTTAAAATTTTATTTATTGTGTTAAAATAAATACTTTTAAAATTAAATTTTATTTATAAATTAATAATTATTTTAACATATTTTAATTATTAAATCATCTTATTTGTAATTTATACATTTTAAAGATATTTTAAATTTAATTATACTGATTAATAATTATTATTTTGATTTGATTACAAAATTAAATAAAATCATCAAATAAAACTAAATTATTCATAATTTTGATTAATTAAATATAACTTCCTTTGTCATTTGGCCACGTAGGTCTTAAATTAATTAGAATATCATTATCCAACACAAGTGGGACTGAGCTCTTGACGAAAAAGAAGACTCTGGCATTAGCACATCTTCCGATGCTTGTGATATGACGAGAGAAGATAGATAATCCAAGATTCCAAACCCTAGCAAGCTAGCTGGCTAGCTAGCTTTCACATGGTTCATTATATTCTAATTGTAATCTAAATCTTGGTTTAGTGTGGATATATACCCTAAATCTAGCGAGCATATTCGCAAATCACGTGAAAACGCAATCTCTTGGTTCAGGACTTGATGAGGGTGGCGAATAAGTCTACACCACCATTGCTATGTTCATATTTTGTCATGATCAACTTTGTGGAACTCGATGCATACAAATATTCCATTGTGGTGGATCGAACTCTCTTTTGATTTAAAAAGTTACATATATGAATCGTAAGAGTTGTAATTTACTTTCAGTTTTGGAAAAAAAAAAAAGGAGGTGAAGAGTGAATTTAATCAAATAGTTTAAAACTAAATAAAGTAGGAGTAATTGGCATCATTTTATTAAAATTTACTTAAATAATATTATGTTAAATAATTATTCAATTATTAAATAAAATATTATTTATTTTCTTAATTGATTCGAAACAAATTCTTTCAAATTCAACCTAAAGTTTTAGTATGTTCATAAATAAATACTAAAATTTATAAATATTAATTAAATTAAGCGTGCTATTTAATTTTAATTTATAAATTACCTATTTTAATGAATTACTAAATGCTCTCAAAGACGAGATTATGGATTCACCTTTCTATCCTGCGGTCCCCTTTCGCCCTGTCTTATCCTACCTACTTTTTATTTACTTTTTAAACTAAATTTAACTTTTTGGATAAGTAAAACAATTTTAAAATTTAAAATTTAGTTAATTTTTATTATATATTAATTTACAACTGCTTGATTTTAAAATATAATTTTTTATTTTATTGATTTAATTTTTAATCCAAACTTTAAAGATTGATATAACTAATATATTTTTAACACCTAATTAGATTGAAAAACCATTCAAATTCAAATTAAGAACGGAAGCTCGTAGCTTGTTTGTTTCCCTATAATTGGAGCTGTAAGGTTCTATTAATTTATTCCACTCGACCCAAGCTTAAATTTATTTTTTAATGCTCTTCTACATCCTAGGTCTTCCCGTTCTTTTATCTGGCTTATGTTTTTCATATAGCATTCAGACCGAATAATTCTATAAAATTACGTCGCTACTTTCACATATTAGGAGTAACGTAAAAGACATCTCTATTTTTATTTTTCCCTGGGAGAATTTTAAGAATTTCCATTGCTTAACTTTCAATTCGCCTCTGGTCTTGGAAATTTGAGTAAGGAGTGGCTTTTGGGAGAGGGTTATCCATTTAGAAAGTGGGAGTCCCTTCCTTTAGATCATGTAATAATAAAAGTAAAAAAGAATACTTACCTAAATTATATGATCCTTTATTGAGTGGGTCCCACCATAGAAGAATCTATATTTTTTCACCTTTAAGCATAAATATATATATATATATAAGGCAAAATGGCAAGATTTAAAACAATTTAAGTTAATTTGATCTTCCTACAATGATGCGTCACAGTCGAAGCACACTATTCAATAATATGTCCCAAAGGTAAGATTCACCGACCATATTAGTGAACGAAGGATTTAATTTATAGAATTTGCTTTCTTTCTCACATTTAATCTAAGTTTTGCATTAGAATAAGGTCTAAAATAAATTAATAGTACGTAAATTTATTTTTATAAAATAAAAAAGTTGTTTTCAATAAATCAACATACGAATATGATAAAAAAAAAGTGACAATTTATAAAATCTACCTTATGAACCGCCAACCTCAAAAAAATGACATGGTCATATACCATTGTTTGCATACGATAAATTTAAATAAAAATAAATACTGTTCTTATCCAAAAGACAACCTAACTTAAATAAGTGAAATTATGCTCTAATTAAGATAGAATAATTAATTTAAAAATTGCATCTGCTAGTTTTAAATCATAATCCAGAAAACAAAATTACCTAAAAAAATCCGAAATTTAAATGCAAATGAAATTCGAGGAAATTTTGAAAAAAGAATTTGGAGGAATGTTTCAGTACGGGAGGCTGTGGTTGTTTCCATGCCCTCGACCGCTAAAGTTACGTACGTGTCACAACCTGATTGATGTGGCAACTCAAGAGACGAATTATGATAACCCTATTGCGGATTCCCACGCGCCCGAGTGACTCAGTGCACCGTCATGGTGAGCCCCACTTTCGCCAAATGGAAGGCGCATTCAGGAATATTGCCAAAAACTGAGAGATTCGAAATTAACTCCATTGGCTCGTGATATATAACGCCTGAAGCTGCGATCTGGTTTAGGTAAGATTAGTGAGTTGAGTTAATGAAGCCGCCTCGTGGACACACTCAATCAGTCAGACCTAATAAAACTGTTTTCCTAAGGGCACTCCCAGGTAGTGTTTTTGTTAATTCCACTCATCTCTTCTGGTCTCCTTCCTTTTGTTCGTTATAAAAACCGACTCCTCCTTCCCTCCATCACACAAAAGCCTCTTCTTTGTCTATTCTCATCTCTCTCTCTATAGTTCGCTCAACAACCTTACGTATTTGGTGCCCTTTTCGCTCTATCAAACTTTTCTTTTTATTAGAATTTTCCAGGATTTTCTCTTGAAGAATCTGCGTAAAGATCCGATCTTTCTTGTTTTCAAATTTCCCCTGGTTAAGATTGAGTAAGAATCTGAATCTGGGTTTTGTTTTTCATTATTTGTTTGTTCATGGGATATGATGAAACCTGTTTTCTAGTTTCTTCTATCTTTTCTCGGTGCTTTTGGGACTATAAGGATCTTGCATGTATTGTATCTCTTTAAAGATCATTTTTTTTTCTCAATTGCCATGTTTATGCGTGTTCTAGAAAGGAGATCGCTTGATTTTCGCATCTGCTTACTGCTGTGTTGCAGAGAATTGTGAATGTTGTAATGGAGACGAAAGGTGGGAAGAAGAAATGTAGCAGTAGTAGTAATTGCCATCAGTACGAAGTCCCTCTCGGTTATAGCATTGAAGACGTTCGGCCAAACGGTGGCATCGAGAAGTTCCGATCTGCTGCCTACTCCAATGTAAATATCATCTTCTGATGGCTGGTTTCTTTCACTTTGTTTTCGTTTTCTTTGTAATGATTTTTGGCATTTGGTTGATGTTGTTGCAGTGCGTGAGGAAGCCATCCTGATATTTTTCTCGGAAGAAAATGACAACATCAGTAGAGTCGTAGGATTTCTCTATCTATTTCCCTTGTTTCTGCATCTCATTTCCTAGCTCTGGATAAACCAAAAGAAAGACTCAAAAATTTAGTGCTCAAAAGGCCAACCCGAACCAGAAAGCAAGCATTTCCAGAGATTAATAGTTTGAACTTGAAGCTTTCATAATTTTTGAACAATGACGATCGACACTGCACCACCTCCTTCCCCAGTCGGCTTCGAAGGGTTTGAAAAACGCCTCGAAATCACTTTCTCTGAGCCACCATTTTCGAACCCTGCCAATGGGCTCGACCTCCGTGCCTTAACTCGATCCCAGATCAACTCAATCCTCGAACCTGCTTTTTGCACCATAGTTGATCAACTTTCTAACTCCGAGTTTGACTCTTTTGTCCTGTCCGAGTCGAGCCTCTTCATCTACCCACTAAAAGTAATCCTTAAAACTTGTGGAACTACCAAACTGCTATGCTCCATCGTGCCACTTCTCGAGCTAGCTGATTCGCTCTCCCTCTCTGTCACCGACGTTAAGTACTCTCGAGGCAGCTTCATGTTTCCCGATTATCAACCTGCACCTCACCGAAACTTCGCTGAAGAAGTTGCCATCTTGAACAAATTCTTTGGCCATTTGAATGCTGCTGCACATGTCCTTGGCGATCCTAATCACCGTTGGCACATATACTCGGCGTCGAAAGAACCAAAACTGAAGATGGGAAATGACCGGATCGACGTTGTCACGCTTGAGATGTGCATGACCGGTCTGGACAGACAAAAAGCCGCCATCTTTTACAAGAAATCGGAGGAACATTCGGCTAAGGAAATGACTATAAGATCTGGGATATCTGAGATTATCCCAACGCATGTGATTTGCGACCACAGCTTCGACCCATGTGGATACTCGATGAACGGGATTGAAGGTTCATCGTTGTCCACTGTGCACGTGACCCCGGAGGAAAGCTTTAGTTATGCTAGCTATGAGGCTATGGGATTCGACTTCACGGAGGTCAAACTGAAGACGATGGTGAAGAGGGCGTTGAAATGCTTTGGACCAAAGGAATTCTCTGTGGCCGTCACGTGCCGAAGTGGCGGGGCCCAACTGTGGGCCGTAGAAACTCCTGACGTGATGGAATACACGTGTAAAAGTGTAGTGAAGCAGGAGCTGCCAGGTGGAGAGTGTCTGGTCTACAAGACATATCGTCAAGTGGAAAACAAAGCTTCGGATTATACGAAGATGGGTACGAGAACGGAACGGTTCTTGAAGGTGGAGGCGGAGAAGGAAGATCTGGCGGATGGGTGGTGGTGGAGGTGGTGGTTGATAGCTTTGGTGGTGCCTTGGTGGTTCATCGTCGTTTTCTTTCTGTTCAACGACGGCGCAGCCAACCAAAGTGTCAGTTTTCTTCAGTAGTGGATGCTGTTAGCTAAATAAACGAGTCTGCAATGTGGTGTCGTTTTGCGCCTTTCTATGTCGTTTAATCATCCTTTTTTTCTGGGTTTGTTTAGTCAAAATGTAAATGAACTCTCTGTCTGCTCTTTAGAAATAAAGGTTGGCCTTGGTCATGGTCTTTGTATTTAATTTAACTCTTGGATAATTGAGAGGTATTAATCATTGGATTTAAGTGCTTTTTACCTGTTAAATTACCTTATCTTGACACGAATTAAGATAAAGCTTTTACATCGTAACCCATCAACGATGAAGATGGGGTCCATTGATCACTACAACAGAATCATAAGCATGTTTATAACTAGGAACTCGGTCTATACTTTTTCTTCAAGAGAATAGACCAGAAAAGAAGAGGACAATCTATGCTGAGGTACTTTTGTCAAATTTTCCACTTTCGTGACATTGGCTTTCTTAAATCAAAATTTGCCTTCTTCCACATCTTATGTGGGACAAATGTCAAGAAAAGTTTTCAAAGAAACGAAGAGAAAACACGAGAATGAATGGTGAAAACTTATATAGTTTTCAAACCTAAGGCAGCAAGGCACACAATCACTTAAAATATTTAATAATATTTTACTTGATTAATTATTTTTAAGAGGCACGTGAGTATAGCTTGAAATTAAAAGATTAGAAATAAGCGATGAAAATATTATTAAAATATTATCAAATTATTATTAAAATATTATCATAATGTTGATATTATCATTAAAATTATATGTAATCTTTTATATTAATTTTAGCAATTTTTATTTTATTTTATTAATACTTATATTCTTATCATAAATTATTTATCATTATTTAAAATTAAAATTTGTATAAATCATTTAAAGTTTTAACTAATATTTATAAAATAAATATGTTTTAATTATTTATTTATAAAATAAATCATATAATAATTCGATACAAAAAAAATATCTATTATCATTCTTAATATTTGATATTACAACAACAACAACAATTATTTTATAAAAATTTCCCTAAACGTAAGATTTGAGAGGTCTATTGTATACAGAATTGCCCCTAACTTGTATTTGCTTTCGAATGACCTATAAGAAATAAGGATAAATAAATAAATAATAAAATATGGTACTAAAATAATATCAACAATAGTAATAGCAGTAATAATAGTAATAATAATAATAATAATAAATATTTAGTTCTTGTCTAAATGATCACGTTAAATTTAAGAGGAAAATGTTAACAGACCTATTAAAATGACAGATATCTCTTTAAGAGGAATTATTTATTTATATTTTAATATCTCAAAATTTTTTATTGTGGAGCATGTATTCATTAAGTTAATGCGTATTACTTTTGACGATCTTCCCTCAATTTTTCTAAGCTTTCCTTTTCTCTTCTTATAGGCTCTAACTATAATCTTCTCGCGTTTTCTTTTTGGAATATTTTAGATATCTTCTCTTAACATGTTCAAACCACTTAAATCTTGTCTCACCTTTAACTTATATCTCATCACTACATTCTTGACTCTGGTAAGGTTATCTTTTATATTTGATATTAAATATTATTTAATTTTATACCAAACACACGAAATCATTTATTTTATTCTTATTCCTATTATTACTTTTTATTTTTATGTTATTTTTTATTTTGATTTCTTCGTTAATAATTATCATACGGGATGTCAAGAATAGTTACAGAAAACCATGGAATGCAAGTTGGTGCAATTTCTACCATTAACATCCCAACTATGGAGGCCTATTTCAAACAAAGCAGAGAATCTTAGTGCCAAGTTTTTGCGAACTCAACAGTTTAGGTAATAAGTTGGCAATCAATCAAGTGGAGAATTAACTCAAATTAGCATCACAACCACAATCCCACTAACCACAAAGATTCAACAGGACTCTCAAACTTGCTACAATCATTAGTGAAGAACAGGTAATTAAGTTCAGAAATTCCATTACTAAATACACTATGCATCTGCTCTCAGGTACTGTTCCTGCCTCATAGTCCATGAAAAGCCCTTCAGAGATCAAACTGTATGTAGCTTAGAGATGCTCATAACCAAATGGATGAACACACCCAGATCTGAAGTGATCAATGATTGGACATGTCCACGAACCATTTATTGTCACTGAGACCTGGAAACATTTTTAGTTTGTCTTTACCTTTGTTTTACTTTTGCTTGCTACATTTTGATACATAGAGACAACTAAGAGCTTGGCTATTGCATCATATTATTAGGCTACGAATCTGCAAGAAAACAGCCTAAACTCTAGGGGGCACTAGACCGGCAGTTTCAGCATTCACTGGACAAGAAATGATGCATTGTCATCTCATAAATCCAAACCCCAGAAGAGTCACACCTTCATAAAACTCCAACCACTCAAGAGACTTGCAAAAGGTAAACCATAACAGGAGTATAAGGCCATGAGCTCGACAAATCATGGAAGTGGAAATTTATAAGAATATATAATTCTTGGTTATATAACCTTTTCAAGTGGGAATGTACATGTGGACGATGATGACCTAACAAGTCCTGGGAGGGGATTTAAATCGAAACATTTACTGTAGGATCCCCACATTTCCCAAGAAAATGATACAATAAATAAGTAAAAGGGACAGAAGCGAAGACTGACAGTGATTGTGAATCGATAATGGAACAGTGTTGAAGCATTGAAGTCTGCGTCATTTTAAGGGGACCCCAAAAAGATTAAAGCTTCTAATCACCAAACTCCTTAACAGGATAGGTACTCCACATTAGCTGCAATGGTGCCATTAAACTTTCACCACCTTTTCTGAACCATACAGGTGAAACTGGGATTTAATTAGTTTGCTTCGAATGGGGGTAAGGTACCAAAAACTGGTTTAGTATATCTACTAAGATGAAGAAAAAATAAGAACGAAGAGCAAAAAGATGCTAGCTTCTGGTTGCACATGATGGACATTAAAATATCAAATTCCAAGTAGACCTTATCGGCCGAAAAAAGCAAGCCACTAAAGGTGAAAGCCAAAAGTTAAACTGCTACTATTCTAACAATAAAGAGATTGAGCCGTCCAGCCAATATCACCACACCGATTCCACCGCCGTTTTACCGAAAGCTAAGGAAGTTGCAGGAAGTAAGAAGAAGAAGAGAGCTTTTTCTCAAGGATTTGACAGTTGCAGAAATGGGATTCTTAGTAAAACCAGCCCATCTCTGGCAAAAGCGAAATACCACCATCATTCCGGTGTCAAAGATCATCAAACATGCTTCAATTTTCCAAGTGAAAAAAGATACAGCTCCCACCATATTGCACCACCGCCACAAGCCTGCAGTTATAACTTGCAAAGTTACCATCATAAGAAAAATAACGATAAAAGAAGTGTCTGAAGTGCAAAGGGTCAAACTGGAAATGATGAAATAATCAAACAAAAGATTGAAAAAACATAAACGTGGGTAGTGTTGTGCTGTTTGTACGTGTTTTGTCTTCCACTTTCTTCTTCCCTCTACTGCTCGGAGAGTGGTCTTTGATGCTGCTTCTTGTCCGTCCTCAGAAAGACGAAATGAGAAGAGAAAATGACAATAATGGGGAGTGAATAGAGAAGCTGAGGACACGAGGGCTTGTTGCAGAATTTGGAGACTTTACCATGTAAATATATCCATCATCTAATGGCAACTGTGCGAGTCCCTGTCTAAACATAATAAGCCCAAGTAAATGTAGCACTGGTAGTAGAAGTAGCAGTGATAGGAGGAGAAGTAGGCAAGAAAATAAGAGGAATGGTGTGTTTTGTACGCATTTGGATTGGTTTTCGGGATTTTAGCATTGAATTCTTCGCATTTAACACCAAAACAAATTTGCCTTTCACTTTACTTGCTCCAAAAGCCCTCCAGATTAGCTAGATTTGCGCAAGCAATGTCTGTCCTACCCTCTTTATCTTTGTCTAAAAGTCTGCCAAGTGCCAACTCTTGAAATCCCACTGTTACCCCTTCCTTCCTTCTACACTAATGCTTAGGGTTGAGTACAAATGCATTTGGTTTGGGGTTTCGAAACCAAGAAGAGGCCTGACTCTCATCTGACCAAACAAAAAGGCACTAGGGTCGAGGCTAATTTCCTCGAGACAGCCAACAAAACCCTACACAACAATGCTTCTTGGCCTAACATTCGTTGGTGGATTCTAGGCAGCCAAGCAGCTTATCTCTAGACACAACTTCCTTAAAAGAGTGAAGAAAAGAAGCATTAAATCCACAAAAGCTTCCAGGATCGAGAACAAGACCTTGTGATTGTGAACATCAAAATGATTTCAGGTTAAGAAAACCTGTGTAGGGGCATTTGGGTCATTTGATAACAGATAGGTAAAAGTACCCCGGATTTTACGTGTCCATGTTAACAGAAATATGGCATGTGATGTGAGTTGCCCTTTATAGGTTGCTTCAGTTCTTACTTGCATGGGTAACCAAAATGTGGCTCATCACACCATTACATTCATATCTAGAAGGGTATAAGTGTAAAAACATCACTCAAGCCCCGACGAAGTCCTAGAAGTCTAAAGACAAGGAAGCTTGGAGTGACTTTTGACCATTTGATTTGACGAGAAGGGTTGATTAAAAAAGGTTTAAAAGTCATAGAACATAGCTCACAAGACTTGAACACAACGCAACATGGGAATTTACAGGAGGACGGTTGGATACGTGGACGGTGATGAGACTAGGCTGCATCATTGGCAATGCATGTTACTGGGGTAGAATGAATGCTTTTTACGATTATATCCAAACACAAGCTTGGTTCCACCAGAGTCGCATGCACAATATATAATTTTAAGAACAACAAAGAGACAGAATGTCTGAGGAAAATGTCAGATTAGAAGAGAAAGAGCTATGGAGTTTTCCAGGGAAGAGACAGAGTACCCTGAAGAGAAAGTAAGGCAGTTCTTGAATCAAGACAAGGATGTTACAGGAATCTCACCATCACACAAGGTCCCTAAAGCTCTCTTTCTTCACCTGCAGGAAAACCAGCTAGAATCAAACCATCAGAAGATATGGAAAAAAGAAGAAAGAAATTCTCACGAGAAAACTGAAAGGAACATCCTGTAATTGGATTTGAGTTTCCTACCGCACAAAATCAAAAGCAAAGAACAAACAATGAAATGAAACATGGAAATAACCAAAGGATCAGTTTTTTTTCATGGGTGTAGTGACTACTGAGCATGCAAGAACTAATGCTGATCGAAAGCAACGTTTGAGTGGCTTGAGAAATCAGGAACAAGAATGATAGATATAAAAAAGGTTAAAAGCACGGAACTACTCATGTTTCAGTTCTGACCATCATCTGGAGAACAGAAGAAAAGAGAGTAGGAGCTAAGATATCAATCGTTTTCAATCCAGATCTTCATACATCATCAAAATATTTCTTTTGCGGACATCACTTACACCTTCACAGATACTGAATATATATATATATATATATATATATATATATATATACACACTAACATGCAGTACGTAGAAATATTTAGTTTACAAGCATCAGATAGTGAACTTTTGAGAGAAAGAAAGGGACTATACAGCTATACTCGTGTACCTTTGGCTCATAATTTGGTGACTAAACCAAGAAAAAAATTTCTGTTCGAAAGATAGAGCAGAGAGTTCACAAATTTGTAGGACTAAAATGGGTTTTTCGCAGAGACACAGACGGAGAAGACAAGAAGCAAAAAATGGTAGGTATGGCTTCAGCGTTGTTTGTTGACGAAGAGAAAAGCAGAGACATGGCTTGGAAGACGGTGCAGAGAAGCCAAGATTAGTCTTAAATAAGTTATCTTATCAGAAAAAAGGGGTCTGCTGATCTGCTCCTGTTGACGGTCGCAATCCATCTTCTCAAAACGTGAACCGAGTCTTTTTGGCATCAGCATTTTTTCGCGCGCCTGTCTAAATATTAAAATTGGAAGTGTCAATTCTGAGCTTCTGTCGATAATAAATCCATAACCAAAGTAATGTTTGCAAATCTAATCTTATTCTATTAAATTATATATATATATATATAAATATATGATAAAAATATCGTAACCGAAACAGAAGATTTGATTCTGTTTTTCACGAGTTTTAAAATATTGATTGATTATAAATTTTTCTAGACCCATTTTCTTTTTTTAAATTTCAACTATTGCATATTTGTATTATTTAAATTATAAATATTTTATATAATATTACTCATAATTATTTTTATACATGTTAATAATTGTTTTTATAAAAACCTCTAATATGTTTGAGTCTATATATTTTTAATAGTCATATCATTACTATCTCAAAATCAGAAGAACATCCAAAGTTAAAAGTTCAGACATTTCGGATAAGTTAAAGTAAAATGCTGGCACCAAAGACCACAATAGAGACAGTAGAGCGGAACTCTTCCGCCTAAATAACTCTATGGGCTAGCCCACCAAACCTGAATGGTCAGTCGAGTAGCCGTGCTTTTCTGACTCCAAGTAACGCAGAAAAGGGAAAAGAGTAAGGACTAAGGAAAAAGGCAAACACAAAAGTTGGGCCAAAGTGAAAAGATGATTTTGTCATCATGAGGCCACGTTCTCATGCAAATTAAATTGGAATAATAGGTGGGGCGTCTTTCGTAAATGACTGATCATACTAAGAGGTATTTAGTTGTTTCATTACGGTAAATCGCTCATAATTATATTTAATAATTAATTAATTAAATTGACGGATTGAACTTAATTTATCATTTTTTAAAATACTCATATGAGAAGCATTTTACTCCGACAATTGAAAAATTAAGAAACAAAAAAATGATTGTGTCTAAAAGTTATTACAAATTATTCAAAATGTTATTTTTTATTATTACTTTGTTTTCACCAAATATTAACTTGATTAATATAAAAGAAAAAAGTAGTATTTTAAAATTGTTATATTACGTTCTATATTATTTATTAGAGTTACACTTATTTTTTATGAAATTAAATATTTAAAATTTAAATTCTTATGAGAATATTCAAATAAATATTAAGATATAATACTCATGTTCTTATAAATTTTTTAAATTCATGTCTTTATAAGTCATTTTATACATAAACAATTAATATTAAACAACTAATTTTACCATATATCTTTAAATAAATAGTTAATGTAGGAATGTTAAAAAGGACCCGATTTATTAAGTCCGACCCAATTTTGGCTGTTGATTAGGCCATGGGTAGGCCCGACCTGACAAAACAACGTCGCTTTTAAATTTTTTCTTAAAAAATATACATGGGGGATATCTCTAAGTTAGTGTTATTTGTTGGTCAAATCAGCTAACATAATCAGCTAATTATTGATAAAATTAAATAATAACTAATGAAATTCACTGATTATAAAACACGTCAAGCTCGCCAAGCTCTCCTAGCAGGCTTGCCACATTAAGCTCGATTTAATATATAATTAAAGAATTAAATTTAAATTTATTTTTAAGTCCAAATTTTATCTGAATTAATTCGTTTCTTATTAAATGTAATTTGATCCTAATTAGAATTAATTCAATAAAAATTATTATTTTAATATAATAAAATTTTATTTATAAATTAAAATAAAATTATTGAAATTGATTGTATAAAAATAATGCGTTTATTTTAAATTGCAAATCAAAAAAAGGGCTAAACTGAAACAAAGGAGATTTAAATTTCGTTTAATTTATTATAATTTCAAATAGACTTTTTAAATTGATTTCACTTATGAAGTGATGATGCAAATAGAATTGGCATTGGGTGAAGAAAGTTTATGGAGGTTACTTGGATGTAGGGGTGGGCACGGTGCGGTTCGGTCGGTTTTGAGCATGTTTTATAGACCGAACCGAATAATTGATTTTCTGATACAAGAAAACCGAAACTGAACCGATTATCAAATAAAACCAATTTTTCGGTTCGGTTAATTTCGGTTCCGTTGGGCCTTAATTTTGGGCCAATTTTACTGCATATTCAAATTTTTAATTTCTTTTTTCAACCATTTTTTTAAAAGAGTAATAAAAACAATACCTCGAGCATATATATCAGAACAAAATCAACCAAGTATTGCCCTGTTTGGTGATTAACTTTTGAGCCCTAACCTAGTTCTACTTTTGAAATCTAATACAAAATAAAATACATATTACATTTTCAC
>JANZXR010000008.1:320272-359970 GCA_027575705.1 Erythroxylum echinodendron | reverse complement strand
TACTGGCCATTTGGAGATCCCCTTGTAGGCATCTCCAATCCACACAGAGGTTGAGATTGCTTTCCACATTAATTCCATCAGCAACAAACAGATCATCACAAATTCACAATCAAAAATTCAAAATCCAAACACGAATCAATATTCTAAAAAGTGCAGACATTTTAAGTGAACATATCCCTCAACAAAGTACAGGCATCTCCAATCCACATCCGAACCGATTGAGTTGGTTTTCTTATTACTCAAAATCGAACCGACTACCGCACCCCTCCAAACCAAACCATTTTCGGTCGGTTTTTCGGTTTTGCGGTTCGGTTCGGTTTTTATCGATTTTTTGCCCTCCCCTACTTGGATGTGTTAGTTCCAGCTTGTGGTGAAGAGGGCAAGAGGTGGGATTTGCATAGGGTCTTTCGAGGTGAATTTCCTTCAAACCTTCAAACGTATATTCGGATTGATTACAGTCAAACATGTAACCGCAGTGCCTAATAGATGTTTACGGAAAGAATAGCGTATACTCTACGACTAAAATCTAAGGATATGAAAAATAAGATTTTTCATATAAAAAGGAAAAATTAGAAAAATGCATGCTAGCACTTCTAACAATTTTTTCCTCTCAAAATTGGTTTTGAGTTTTTTTTCTCTGAATTGATCTGTGGATACCGTTAGAGGCTGGACGATTGAACGGCTTGTGGATTGACAAGATTCAAGGAGAAAGGAAAAATCACGATAGGAAATTGAAACAGTGTGATTTTGATAAATTTCTTATTTTTATGTTTCGATTTAATTTTGTTAAAGTTGATTCTATGGAAAAATTTTGAAATTATTTCCGCTGCGCTTAGATTCGATCTTGCGTAAATTTTCCAACACAAATAACTTGTGACTCTTGATAATTTCGAAGTAAATGTAAAATTGATTTACAATTATCGTCACATCTCAGACAATTGGCTATAGTACTAATATGACATTAGACACAAACTTCACATGTCAACAATCGGTTATGAACTACTAACTCCAAGAAAAACTTTGATGCGAGAGTGTTTGACTTGAAACTTGAAAATAAAATAAAAAAGGTCTAAACTCAACATTAAATGTAATCAATCCGAATCTCATTGATTTGAAACCAAGCTAAGTCATAATTAAAATGCCAACCTTAGATCCAAACGTGTAACCCCAATGCCTAACAGATGTTTACAGAAAGAATAACGTATTCTCTACGATCAAATCTAGAATTTCCAATGAGAATGGGAATTAGATACTATTCGAGAATATATGGAAGGTTGGCACCTTGTTCAGAATCCCAAATGAATTACCAGTCCCTTTCAACTTGTGCACCGTGCGCGTGTACGAATATTCCTCATTCCAATATCTTTCGCCGGTCCAATGTCACGGGAAGCTATTTTCATACTCTTTAATTTTGTTTGAATTGATAGAAGATAAAACTAAATATTAAAGTTTTGTCATTTAAAGAAGTAAAACAGATTAGTTTTGGAAATGATCGGAGTGTTGAGTTGTGGTCCCATCTTATGTGAAAAAATCTATGTCTTGTCTCCTTCGGTGACTTGGTTTTTTTCTTTCACATATTAGCCTCTTCTTCAACTACGGAAGCCAATACAAAAGGTATCAAAAACAAAAGGAAAAGAGAGCAGAGAAATAGCTCTTATATATTCTGGACGATCAAATTCACTTTTTTTCTCGATCCACTTACATCTATTGTTGGATTGAGCTGAAAATTTACGAGTATATTCTTGAAACATTCCTTTATATTTTGAACGGTTAGTTTTCATTTAGAGCTCTAAATTTTCAAATTAGAGCTTAGGAACAGTGATGCATTTTTGGTGATTTCTCTCTTTCTATATTCCTAGCAATGTTATCTTAGTATAGTTGCTTATTCTTCTTATTAATGTTAAGTTTGTGTGTTTGATAAGAAGACATTTGTAGACATTTTAATTTAGAGGAGCTATTTTTAAATTAGAGATTCCGTGATTTTCATCTTTGATTTGAAGGAGTTTTTTACATTAAAAATTGCGATGTCTTTATTAATATTTGATTTGGTGTTATTGTTGACAAATTGTTGCTAATATTTACTTACTTCTATTACTCTAATAGATTTGGGAAATTTTAGTTTTGTGTTTACATTTCGGAAAGTTTAGCAATACCGAATTTTCCCATCTCAAAATTGCAACAACAAAACAGTTCAAAATGTTGTCGAAAAGGAAGTTTTAGAAAAATATGTCAACTTGCACAACCTTATCATGCGTTTAGACTCATTAAACGTAATCAAATTAGCCTCTAATTTTCCTTCTCCTCTTACTTCTCTAGTGATTAGCAATTATCAACAAGTAGGCTTCAGATTTCTTTCAAAGAGCATTATGTGATTCGTTGAGGAGAATCCCACTATCATGAATTGAGGCAAAGATTAGGTCCACGTGCATCATCAGGAGAAAATGAAGAGAGCATAGAATCACTAGTTAGCTCGACTTCCATCTCACAAGATTCTTCAAATCGGGAATCTAGTAGATATAGTTTCTACTTTCTAGGGCTACAGAGTGTGTAAATGTATCTAGTATCAAAGAACAAGGAACATTACTAAAACAAATTGCTTGAAGAATAAGATTTGGTGCAGATGCAATTCCAGATCATACCATGACGTCCACGGCTGCTACGGAGACGATTGCATTGAATTGTCTATTACGATAGAAACTTAACTTTTAAGATTAGGAATCAGCGATGTAATATGTTAGATGTGTTTTGAGATAATGAGATTCTTAGGACACTTGCATGCTTACAAAAGACCACTCGAGAACTTTATATAAAGTTGAAATTATTTTATGATACCACTTAATTATTCTTGAAAATAAAATATCAAATTTTGCACTTTTACTTTACCACCACATGTGAAATAAAGAAAATTTTATCTGATTCAATATTTAACTCTAATGAGGTTATTTGAATTATGACAGAGCATATGTAAAAGTTAAATTCTTATTGATATATAATTGAACATATTATTACAATCATATTTATGTTGGACTCAAGATATAAGAAAAAATTAATTATATATATAATGTGTTGTATAGATAAATATTTGATAGAAGAATGTGTGGTCATAGTTAAAGGTATGCAGTTCAATATGGTAGGAGAGTTGTGGAAATAATTTTTTGATCACGAAGTAATTGCACGAGACCTATTAGCAATTTCATCATTTACTGTTGCTTCAGAATGTGTTTTACTCTGGTAGTCGAGCTATTAATCTTTATCGTGCTTTACTTTATCTTCGTACTGTAGAATCTCTTACGTACGCCTGAAGATTGTTAGATGATGAAAATATTGAAGGTAAATTTTTTTCTTTTATACATATCAATTTCGTCTATTTTTCATATTATCTTAACTTTTATTGATTTTTAAATTTATATATTAATACAACCGCAGATATTAATGTGGAAGTAACAAGTCATATTCATCAATCAAATGAACATTATTTCGACAAAATATTTGAAGATAAAGATATATTTAGTTATTTATTAATCATTACCATGCTTTTAATATTCATTTAATTTTGATATTACATTACTAAATATAATATTTCTACATACAAAAGAAGTGATGCAAAGAATTAACGATCCCGACTATAACAATTATCTGCTCTCTCAGTCTATCTAATTTCCACTTTCTCTAATCTCCATCATGATTATATCTTAATTTTTTGTAAATTGTATCGCTTCAAAATTTTAGATAATCATTTTTCTAAATTATATCATCAATTTATGAATTTTATCATTATGATTAAAAAATCTCAATTTTTATTAATGAATTAAAATTTATAACTTCAATTAATTGAACTGATCACTTTAATTATAATCTTTTTTCTTTCATTTCTTATAATCATATATAAAATCTCAATTTTTATTAATCATAAATTCATAATTTCAATTAATTGAATTGATCACTTTAATTATAATCTTTTTCTTTCATTTTCTATAAATAAGAGTACGTTTCATAAACTTACTTTTATAAACATACACGAATTAAGAGGAAGATGTAATTATTTGGATGGGGGTAAGAGACCTAAAATATAAATTTAAAAGCTTTAAATTAATTTATATATTCTATTTATTTAGAAAATTTTGAAGAAAAAGGGGTTCTGTTGAATTGAAGTTGTTTCAGCTGAAGAACATTTTAAAACTATTTATTAAACGTTTTAAAAAATTAATGTTAGCTCCATTTTAAGAAAATATGGACAACGTGTGACATGTTGTGGACATATTCTTGTGTACCTATAGATAAGTGCAAATAAAAGAAAAGTAAATTAAATGGTAAAATTATATCTTAAAGTTGAAAAAAGTAGTGAAAATGTCAATCACAAGAAATTTAACAGCATTAACTAATTTCTTTTACATGATTTACCCTGTATTCCAACATCATACTCACGAGGAAAGCTTCTATATATAAGGCTATTCCTGCCTTAACTTCATATAACAAGAACCATTCACTAGTGATTCTCTGTAACCACTCCTCCTTCCTTAAACTATTTACTCTTGTTTACCTCTATATGTCTCAAGTTTGAATAGTTAGTTTTTAGATAATGAAAGTTACTGAAGCAGAAGAGAAGAGGTATGCTCTCTTGCTAGCAGCAAGAGACTCTGATTATGTCAAGACAGTTTATGGAGGGTATTTTGATGTGTTCGTTGCAGCTTTTGCTGAAGAGGGTGAGAAGTGGGATTTGTACAGGGTTGTTGAAGGAGAATTTCCTGACATGAATGAGCTTCACCAGTATCATGGATTTGTTGTCAGTGGAAGTCCTTATGATGCCTATGGCGATGACTACTGGATTCTCAAGCTTTGCTTCCTCTTGCAAACTTTGGATGACATGGAGAAGAAAGTTCTTGGAATCTGCTTTGGTCATCAGGTACTCAACACATAATTTCTGTATTTTACTGTTGATCACCTATTTCAATCAAGCCTACCAATGGTTTCAGGTGAATACATATTCTTATAGTTGCTATGGCTTTGGTGTCAGGTTTTGTGCAGAGCATTAGGTGGGAAGGTAGGAAAAGCTTACACGGGTTGGGATGTTGGGTTAAGAAGAGTAAGATTAGTGAATGATTTGCCACCGTGCAGCTTCATAGGTGATATAGGTGAACGCCCTCTTTCTCTCTCAATCATTGAGTGTCACCAAGATGAGGTATGGGAGGTCCCATCAGGAGCTGAAGTGATTGCTTTCTCTGACAAAACTGGTGTAGAAATGTTCACCATTGGTGACCACATCTTGGGCATTCAAGGTCATCCCGAGTACACCAAGGACATTCTTTATAACCTTGTTGATCGACTCCTCAACAACAATTGCATAGAGGTATACACCACAAAGCCATAAGACTGCAATTTCTAACAATATCATTCCTGTTCTTTCTTTGAATTGTTACTTATTTTGTGCTGGTATGAATCTGAAACTGTGCAGAAAGATTTCGCAGAGAATGCTAAGCTGGGATTAGAGATGGCTGAGCCTGATAGAAAATGCTGGGAGAAGATATGCAGAAACTTCCTCAAGGGCAGATACTGAAATAAACAGATGTTGAAAATGCAACATTCTATTGATGCAATCTTAGATTTTTCGTTTAACTTTTTCTAATCCTGTTGGCTCATTAACCAGTCCAAGAAACTTGTATCCACCACCTTTCTGGCTACCTGTCAAACAGAGCATAGGTTGATAATCTACAAAATCAGAACCAAAATTAGTTAATGCTTGAAGTTCTCAACACAGGAAAAGGTGTTCAAGCCTCTACAATCACGATCAGCAAAAGAAATATTACAAATGGAATTCTATGATGCAAAAGCAAATTGCTGACAAGTTCTGATGCTCGTGCACTGAAATAACATGAAAACAAATAACTATACTTGTAAGACTAGGCTGTAAAAAGGTCCGAGTATATGGTATCAGAAACTTGTTCTGAGGAAATAGTACCTCATACATGGAATCAGAGTCCAATGACGCTAAATGATATTATGTAAGTTAGAGATTCAGATTACTGTCTTTGTATGTTTAAGATTATAGTGCAATGTAAACTTGGAATATACGATTGGAATAAGACTATGGTGTCTGATATCAACTTCGAAGGAACATATGGAAAGAGGCAAAAAGGCTTCTTGTCTTTCATTATCTCCAAACACGATACTTCTTGTCAAACACTGTATTACAACTTGGTGACCCCAACTTGAGGGCAATCAATTACATTCGACAATTACAATGTTACAAGACTACTCTATGTGGCAAAACTTGAATGATTGTTACAGACAACAGAACATGTGGTTTCTCTTCTAATCTAACCCTGTATTTTATTTGTAGCATTCGATCTACAGCAAAAAAGATCAATGGTTTTATGGATGGATCATTTAGTTACACCAGCTGAAAGCTGCTATTGATGATCACCTTCGTGATCTTCTACGCGATCTCTTTTGTTTTGCACCCCAGTTAAATTTCACCTTACAAATCTTTTTTCTGGTCCCAAGAAAACCCTGACAGTTTGCCGCACCACAACAACACTTCACCTCTGGACCAAATTGCACAAATCTGCAAAGTCAATTAATCTTTTTGAACTTAATAAGACATATTCCATGGGTTACAGACTGTGTAGGGCAAAATCACTGTCATGGCAAATGTCATTTGTGCTACATAACAAGAAAGATGACTGCTTTGATTCTTCTATTCACTACCATGAATCATGAGGTTGAAAAGAAATAATAATATCATGAGGTTGCCAACTACTTCACATGCTTACCTGTAATCATATGTCAACGGTTCTCCACATCTTATTGAACGAGCAGCAAAGACACCCACCCGGGTCTCCCCCACCACTTGCCTAAATATGTTAAAAACTGAAAATTAGTGAACTTCATTATCTATTGCCTATGGTCTGTAATAGGATAAGCAAATGACTCCTGTTGATCCTCTCAGAAGCCCCATCAAAGGCAAAACAGTATACTAACCATTTCTCCAGGACACAATTGGGAGCACAACTGTGATTAAGAAAACGAGATGCATTCCCTTTAAAAGTTGCATCAATTGTGAAGTCTTTTCCAATTTCACACATGTAAAAGTTATTCACACCTTTGTACTTCATGTCCCAAAGCCTTCGTTCGCACAGTGCATCATCAATCACTGCAAGGGAAAACTAATTATTGAAATTCTAGTGCTTACCAGAAAGACAGAAGGCAATTATGGTTTGCCAAAATGGGTGACTAAAGCATCGTGATATGCGAGGAGATTTACAATGCAGCAAACAGATATCGTAGGGTTCCATGATCTTATCATCACAGTTTGAAACTTCCAATTTTACCACCAGGATGTAAGTAGAGCTAGAGTGGAAATTTACTTCTCTTTTCCTCTAGGGATAAAAAAGTTTGAGTTCGGGCTTGAATTTGGGTATTCAAGCTTGATTAGGTTCGAACTCGAACTCAACAAATTGTTTCGAGAACTAGGAGTTGACAACGGTTTTAGACCCGACTAATTGTTATAATTTTTTCAATCCGTTGATAAAACTCAAGCTCAAGCTTTAAAGCCCTGGATCCAATTCGACATGTTGCCAAACCTTCTGTGGTTCTGTTTTCTGATTTCTGTTATCTTTTTCTTTTGTTCAATCAAGTAATATACTAATTCCTAAATATTCCGACTAAGTTGACTTCCTGGCTACTTACAGGTACAGTGCACAACTGTAAAGAAACCAGAATAACATCAGAATCTTGTATCACTGGAGCAAGAAAGACCAGTACTAGTATTTTAGTGGTCGTAGAAGGATTACCTTCCCCAATATACTCAACTATGAATTCACCTTTATCTATTGGTTCAGCTGCTTCCACTCCCCAACCACAAAGTTCAGTCTGAAAAAGGAAAAAGTAAATCATTAAATTTAGTGAATCACCTCCAGTAAAAGAAATGAATCCAGAGGTGGTGACAATGACCTTGACAACTTTGATTTTTTTCTCTTTGTGGAAGGGTCTGTTCGTGCAACTTTCTGGGCAATGGCAAGCCCTTGAGCAGCTTATGCACTGAACCCTAGGAAATGATTAAGTTGAACTATTGAAGTTGCAAAGTTTCAAGCTAATGCTCTTCAGTGATAAAAAGAGTCCACATGCCATTTAGCTAAAGCACAGCATTGCCACTTGATGAAGAAATCACTTAATCAAAGAGTGTAAGTAAAATATGAAGCACTTTGATAGGGAATTTGTTTTGCCCGACAAAGATAGCACGTGTACGGAGAGGCGACAGAAGAAAATATATATTATATCATTAAAATTTTAATTATGTAGAAATGGAGAGGAAGAAGGAAAGAAATCACAGATGAAGAAAGACATGCTATACATGCTAACTATATGATCAAAAAATGCATTGTTGAATGAATGAAATTTAAAATTGAAGTAGCTATACCTGCATACGCAATCCTCACCGCATGAAGATTTGCAACTTGTGCATCCAACATCAGCATCCTTACGTTTCTTTTTGATTAGGTAAACATCTAGTCTCAATTAAGGTCAGGCTCATGATAAAATTGACTGATTAAATCCAAAACATGTAGACAAAGAAAAGTCTGTTGTAGTTAATTGAATTGAAGTGCGTTTACTGAGTATCAGCACATAAATGGATGTTAATGAGGAAACACTCAGAACATCAGCTTAAATCGTATTTGAAAGTAATACCACATTATATAGGATACTGCGCCTGATGTGCCCGTAAGGAGGTGGCTCCAGTTTATCATCTGCCAGGCCTTTCCATGTCAAATCAACCTTGAACTCCTCATTAACATAAGGTAGAGGCAATTGGCCAAATATTTCCTGAGTTAAATGTATACATAATAAGAGAAGGTTATCTTTTGAATGATAGTGAAAGGAAACAATGTCATCTATGAGATAATTGCATTTTCCTTCAAATCAATTCGGAATGCACCAAGTTGACGTAGTATTTAACACAAGAACAGTAATGCATAAGACCTTACCTCTATATTACTTGTTGGAGCCATATTCTGCTCATTCAACAAACACATCAGTCCTGTGAGACACCCTAATCAATAATAAGAACAAGAATAAAGAAACAGAACCTCAAGGGTCCAAATTTTCAGCCAGAACCAAAAGGCAATAATATCATTCTAAGCATCATGAACATTCTTTACTAAAATCTACATTAGAGATTACAAGTTAAGCAGAAGAAACAACATGACTGAGATACTATCCCAAGCTCATACATTTTCACATCCTTCATACGGCTGAATTTGGACCCAGATGAACGGTCACTTAAATGAATTATACCGTCAGCCTCATAGGCCCAGAAACACTGAGGTGGTTTGCATGTCAAACAGGTCAAATACTAACTCAATTTCATAATGCAGATTCTGAAGTAGAGATAGTATGTGTCTCCACAGGAAGATGTAGGCTTCTTGTTATCAAACAAAAAAACCCGTTTTCATCTATAGAAGTTGGAGCTCATGTAGTCACGCTAAGTTTACAAGGTAATGTTATCAGACCCTTTCATCTTGTAATAGCAAGAAGTTAAGCTCCTAGAAGGAAAAATGATGACAGGACATTACAGATGAAGGAAAGAAGAGGTTGACCTTCTTATCAAGTTGCCAATCAGCTGGGTGCCTCCAACAAACAACTCTCCCCGGCTGGTCTACCAGACGAATCACTTCTTCTGGCCATGGTGCACACTTATCATGTGCTGCTATTTGGCACCGAACGCACCGCCATTGAGATTTTTGTTTGCAAAGGAAGCAGGTCTGTTCATGGGAGTAAATTACATTGTAAGCAAAAATTATAAAGGCAGTTAATTGCAATTCATGATTTTGCGCTGTTGATCTTATCTTACATGCTGCGGACATTTGAATTTCTTTAGATTTGTGATTCCAAGTCTTTCCTTTGCGCACTTTAAATGATAAACCCCCTGACAATCATGGACAGAGCATAATAACTCCTCGCCAGGGTTAATAAAAAGGTGGCATTGAAGGCATTGAACCTGCAAAATAATGGAAGGGCATCAATGTCACCTGGTATGTTGCATTAACAAAACAGTTAATCAAAGCTGAGAGCTATGACTTGAAGAAGTAAGTCTGCTTTCCATATGAAGGCAACCTTAGACGACAAAAAATGATGTTGGTATTAACTTAGCTTCTAATCTGAAACTTATTAACTTAGCTTCTAATCTGAAACTTACTTTAGTATCATATAAATGCATAATCTTACCATATATGGTTTTCCAGCTAGACATCAATTGAGAGGGCAGATTCCACCAACTCCCGGGAAAATCAACCATAAATAATTTGAAATCCTTACTTTCCATGAACAGCCTCAACAAAACAAGTGTTAAGAGTCCCAAAAGCTTAACCCTTTTGAAGCATATTTAGGTTAAATGAATCATCTGGGTGAAACTCTCCCTTATATGATTTATGCAATGATGTTAAAAACCACGAATGGAAGTCATTTGTTGGTTTTAGAAGCGAATCCCACACAAGCCACTAATTACTATCACAATAACCGGAAAAGTTTAGTTGAAACTACACTGATAAAGTAAAGATCCTTCCTTTTTTGGATTGTTGCACATAAAGTTCCAAATTTATGCGTTCCAGGACCAACCTACCAAGTAAAGTAGCAAAAGTGCACCATGAATCGCAAGCTTCCTTAATAGGAACTGAAAAAAACTTCAACTGTAATCAAACACGACAGGACGCAAAGAAAAGTACCAATTCGAGAATTACCAAATGCACATACCCCTCTAAAATCTACACATTTCTACTTAACAAACCCACAACGGGAACCTGAAAATCACCATTTTTTTTGCGCGAACGAGAAAGGGAAGAAAGCTCTTCGACTGCGAGACACAAAGCTCGACCTTGGCCTCTAGCAAACTCCCGTCAACACCGTCTGAACCCTCGGCATTACACCCTCCTTTCTTGACTCGATTCCGTTTGGGAACCTTATTCGAGTTTCCGTCGCCGTCACCGCCGCCGCCGGTGACAGTCGTTCGCTCCCAATCACAGATTATTTTCACTGGAAAAAGCGAAGAGTCTGGGGACGAGGAAGAAGAGAGCGAGATTTTGGCAAGGTCAGGCATTCTGAAATCTCCAAAATAGTGAGGAGAAGAGAAGAGGGAGAGCGAGAGGGAGCTTTTGGGAAGATGGGTTTTGGGCGGGAAATGAAAATGTTTTGAGTTTGTGTTGACAAAAATGGTTACTAAATTTGGAAGTGCATAGTCTAATGCTTAATGAACAATACAAAGCTGTTGACTAGAGAGTGTTATGTAGATATTTTATAACCGTTGTAAGTTGCATAAGCCTCAAAATCAAAAGTTGGTTAATTAGTTACTTAATTTTCTTTTTTTTACACAATATATATGTAATTATTTGAAATAAATTATTTTTAGGTAATTATTTTTTCATGTCTTAATCCCATCCATATCATAAATATGAAATTAATAATTATTTTTTAAATTGTGTTTAAAGTTAAATTAAAAATTTAAAGATCAAATATGGATTATATAAACAATTCCATAAATTTATTTTAGTTGGACATAATATTTACAAGTAATTTGTAACTATTTTTATGTATAATTATTGTTTATTAATTAATTTAAATTAATTGATACATATAAATATTATTCTGCATCCTCCTTTTGTGTATTAATAAATTTTATATTTATAATACATCTTAACTATTTATTTTATATATATATATATATAATTATAAGAAACTATGTTTAAATTTTAAATTAACTTTGTAAATTTAAGTTCCCATTTGCCTCGACCAGCAAATGTGAAGGGAAAGCATTTATTCTAGCACCAATTTATACTTCCATTAATAATTATGAAGTTTAAATTAAGCATCCAAACTATGAAATTTACATGCATATTGATTAGAGATATTAAATTTGACTCGACCTAACCTGACTTATAGCTTAATTGTTATTTTCAAATTTACGCTTAAAAGCTTTTTTAAAAAAATAAATAACGAGCTGAGATGACCCGAGTCTATTCGTGCCCATTAACATCCTAATGATGCCCTTATTGATGATTCTTATTGATAATCATCGTATGCTTTTTGGCACAGATTTTGCCAACCACATAAGTCAAAAGGCGTTTTCCTTTTTTTTTGTTTTGACAAAGTGTTCATTTATTTTTTTGGAATTTAAGTGTTCATTTATTAAGTACGAAGAAAAATGAAAATTACATCTTATTCTGACAAAAGATTGAAAAAAAAAAATAACAATTCTGGTGATAAATAGTGTTATTTTGTTTTTTCTTTCATCTACAAAATGGTGATCTCAATAAAAAATATCCTTCTTTGATCTTTCTTCTGTTCGTTTTTTAGTTGATTAAGAAAATTAAGAAACTAAAAAAGCTGGTGATCTGATCATATAATTCTCCCCCGCCTGTGGAGGATGAGCCACTACCGGGAGGCCATTGTTTGTATGTTCTGTTATATTAGCAAAGAACCTACGTACCTTGTAATAATCTGACAAAGGTCCTTGGTCATGCACAGAAGCACGTAAACTCCTCTAGTTTCTCTCTCTTTTCAAGAGTCGAAGTCGCATTGAAACATTGGTGGCAGGAAGGAGTTTACGTCGCCGAATATCGAATGCTCTCCTCCTTCTCCGTAGTTGCTTGAACCTTGGCATTCCAGGTAGTTGGCTATGTCTTCCGGGAAGTGGCATTCTGGCGGTTGCTCCAACTCCTCTAGCGTTGTGTGGCAGTCCGCCGCAGATGTCATCTCCATCATTTCCTTGAACTTGGATGACTGAAGGAGTAGGCCTAACGCTGAGGTGGCGCTCCCCGTCCGCGGTGGTTGGGCCGAGTTAATCTCGCCGTTTGTTGCTTGAGAAGGTTGGTAGGGTTGTTGATTGTGAACGAAGCTCAGTCCAAGTTGTTGATTTGGTGCAGGAGTACTTGAACTAGTGGTCAAACTAGGGTTTAGACTAGTGTCGTTATCGATGTTACTGCTACCACCGTTATTATTTCCAGTTTGATTAGGTTTCAGCCACTTGATGTAGCGGCTGAGGTCGAAATTGGTGACGGCGTTTAGTCCACGGTACTCAATAGCAGCCATATCGTATGCAGTGGCAGCTTCTTCTTGTGTAGCTGCGGCAGACACATCATTAAAATAAGAACTCGAGGTCAAGTAGACAAGCGATCTATGACATAAGCATATCACTGAGATACATATGGGAATCATCTTTAAGATTTATTTTATCTCATAAATTTATGGTAATAAGCAATTTCGTATCATCCACGGGTTGGTGGATCATAGAGTACTAATCAATTTTTGAGAAATAATAAATTTTGAATTTATTATATAATAGTTTATAGAATAAAAAAGTACATTTTTTCCTATAATTTAAAATTTTTCTTAATTTTTAAAAATTTTAAAGAAATTTTTATAATTTTTAATTTTTCAAAAAACATTTTCTCTTTAACATCGCCTCTAACAATTAAAAATTGCTTATATAATTATTTGACTCAAATCTTAAAATTTTAATTTAAATTATTATTTAATTAATTTATATTGAGTTTAAAAGATGGGTTAAATTCTCATATTAGTGAAATTTAATTAGTTAACATCCGACATTCATATAGTGCATGTTTTATTGTTATTCTTTAATTAGAATTTAAGAAAAATATTTTTATAGAAAATTGAAAATTAGGATAATTTTTAAAAATTTTAAGGCTTTGAAATTTTTCTAAGGTTTTTAAAATTATACAAAAGATTTATGTCTTTCATTCTAATTTATAAATTATATTTTTAATATAAACTATATAGTAAATTAACAACTTAAAATTAAATTAAGGAAGAATTCGATTCAAAATGTGAAATACTTTTATGTACTTGGAACACCTTTTAGTTAGGGGTTGATCAACTCCTTCCATAACTAAATAACTCCATGTGTTTGAGCAATTTCGGTAAGCAACAATCCTTAAACGCAAGGAAACAACTGGATTTTCGAAAAGTGTAAGCTTAGTTGTCATTTGCTATTGAAACTGAACAAGGAGAAATGTATGTCTTTACTTAGTCCAATAGAATTTAATATTGAGAGAAGTTCAGAAACTCTTGAAGTTTTTGTTTAATCATATGATTAAAGTAGGCAAGCTCATTTCTTGAATATTAAAAGATCCTCGGTTTTTTTAGTTTTTTCAGTTAACAAAAACATATAATTACCGGAAACATCGAACAAGAATTACCGTATGTTCCGAGGTAAAGGTACTTATTGCCAAATACTCTACCGATCCGAGCTTCCCACCTTCCATTATGATGATGTCTGAACATAACATAACGTAATTAAGAGTTTATGAATGTTAAGATCCTGAAAGCATAACTATATTATATGAAAAAACTAGCATTTAATTCATTAATTTCAAGAATGAGTCACGAAATTGAATGATGATTCTTAATTATTACCTTGCCACACCTCTATACTTTGATGCTCCACGAGAAAATCCACTGCTCTTCCTATAAAAAATGCAAAGCCAAGAGTGTTGTCAGACTTAATTGTGATAGACCAGTTCCAATCTCTTCTTAAACATGCTCAAAGTACCTTCTCAGGGATCCGATGTATTCTTCTCTAGATTGACCTTCCATTTCCTTCAGCTCTTTCTGGTATGTGGACAACTGTCATTTAATTCCAGTATGAGCAAAAAGCACTTCAGTTTTAGAAAAGTTTGTGTTTCTAAATACTTGTATTCCGATTTACCGGAAAGTTAAGAATGGTGTCTTGGCCCCAGTATTTGAGTGCTGCTAAATCATAAGCATGAGCTGCTGCTTCTTCGTCGTCATATGCACCTGAAAAGTTACATGGTTCGATCAGATTCTATATACAGGCTTCAACTATTACTGATGAAAGTACATTGGTGTTTGGTGACTGTACGTACCAAGGTACACTGCATTTCCACGAAATCCATCAGTTGCCACCAACCGAGATCGTAAAAGAAAAATGTCAGTCCAATTGCCTTAATATAATTCATCACGAACTGTTTATTGATGAGAAGAGAGATACAGATCATGAACAAGCTGATGAAGAAGACCAACCTTGTCTTCCTTTCTTGTTTTGTGATTCATTCCAGCAATTCTTATCCCACAAGTGAGCTTCATATCGACCCGTCCACCGATGCCTGAAACAATCATTCCACAAACAGCTCAGTCTAAAACTGAAAACCGAAAATGGGAATTGAAAGAAAACAATCCAATCAAACTTCATCACCTTGTAACCCCACGATAGATGGAGCTTCGTTGAGGAGGGGAGTCTCGAGGTACAGTTCGTCTCGTTCGTTTAACCTTGGTCACTCCATTACTGTTAGCGGAAAAACTAGTAGTAGGTTTATCAGTGGTATAATTTGCTGTGACTTTCTGCTTTTGTTCTGTTACTTTCCCCATGAAACTGAGCAACCAAAAGTCGGATTACAGTTGTAGAAGAAGACTAAAACCGGAGATACATGACTGAGTCCTCCAAGTGAGGTTTATAAAGGAATTCAAGAAGCAGAATAAGTTGGCCGGCTAAGCTGAGAGAGCTGTTTCTGGCCGTCTACAAGCGGCTCATTTTGTCAACCCAACCCATTGTTTTTTAATTCATTATATGCTGTATTCACTTTGTCATCGACTATATTAATATATAAATATAGTAATAATAATAATACAAACAAGTACAGTTGTTTTAATATGAGAAAACAATAATAAAGAAGTAGAAAAAGAGGAAGATGGTGATATGAATTCAGACAAATCTTGAGATCAAGCTTCAAACATTGTTGAATTGAGTCCTACGTTAGTCGAAGGCGGTTCAGTCTGTTTCCTATTTTCCATAAATGTTTCAACCGGTACCGATGGATTCTTCCCAAAGCTGCATTGGTGTAATAAATCCATGGGCTCTCCTTTGCCTTAATTGAAAGGACTTCTGTTAGTGTAACATCATTACAGCACACCATTTTTATAATTGTTTAATAAACATTCAGACCTTTAAATATTAATTAAATTTTAATAGCTAAGATGTGCAGCATTTTTATTTTTTATTTTTCCTAAAATTGATTAAATTAAAACTCATTTTCTATATTGAGACACCTTTTTAATGTAATTATATAATTTAAATAAAAATATTTAATGAATTAAAATTAACATCTTCGGAAGTTAATATTACTGATTAAATCATCTTTATAGGTCTTAATTCATAATTTTACCATTACCATATTAGGTTTAACGGGTCAAAATTAGCCGCATTGGTTGATGTTTAGTTTTGGTTATTAGTGACTTCTGTATGCAAACAACTGGTTTATCAGGATTAATTAGTATTCAAAAGAACTGTTTATAACATGGTCATACATGGAAATGATTGGTTGATTAGTATTAATCCTTCGCATTGAATATAGCATTGTCATTAATGGAAGCACTCTGCTTGTTATGCAAATTAATGTACTAAAATTTCTAATCAGACGAATTAATGTTCTATTACTCACAATCCTATATGGTCAATAGTTGATTCTACATAACTTTTCATTATGGGAACATGGAGAGGTGTGCATATGTACTTGATAATGTTATGGATTAAACAATATAAAAGGACACATTATAGAATTTATTAGAAGAGGTTTACTTGTTTAATTACCTATGCGGGTAAATAAGAAAAGATAGCACGATTTTAAAGTTAATTACAAATTTAAGATTAATGTCAAGTTCTAATTTAATTAAAATTTTGCTACCTTAAGCTATGTTTGGATGTAAGGTTTTTAATTGAATGAAATGTAAAATACACGTAATATTATAAATTTGTTATTTGGGATGGATGAAATAGTTCATAATGTAATATAATAAAACGTTATTTGGAAGATAAATAGAATAAAATGTAATATAATGTATGTATAATAATATTAAATGAATATTTACTCTTGATATAATAAGATATATTTGTTTTGTTGCTTGTTATTAGAGTTGAGGGTATAATTGATATTATAAAAATTTATTGAAGTATATTAGATAATATATATTTATTATTTTATATTCCATTTTAAACCTCCTAAACCAGTGTTTATAATAGATTATGATTAAAGACAAGGGTTTTTATTACAAACCCTCATCTCAAACGATAGAATAATATTACATTTCACTTTATTTCATTATTAACCGTTATATCAAACATAATCTTAATGATTCTCTCTTCCACTTTAGGGTACAAGACAATCATTTTTAACTAATAAATATTCTTAAATACAAGTGTTTTATTATTTTATTGTTTTAACATATTAGGAAGGTGGATGACTAGTTTTCTATCTCACAATTGGAAATAATAAAATTAAGGAATTTTGTAACCCCTTTTAATTATAATCAAATTTATTAGGATTATTAAAAAATGGACCAAATTATCTATTCTAATAATTATATTTTAACTATATTCTGCATCCAATATGATATTGTTTGTAGGTTCTGTACATCACATGATGTAATTTTTACCACAAAACGACATTGTACTTAGCACGGAACATAGTTGTAATAGAATAATAGAAATTGAGGATTTGAACCTCAAAAGAAGTGCATAGATCATATCATATTTGTATGTAAAATCGCCAACACGAGCTTAATTAGTGCAGACAAATTCAGGGACAGTATTGCTACAACTTAATTTAGTAAACAGTTGAATGATTAAGGAACATGAACATAAATTAAGAGAAATTTGGAAAGTATGAAAAGGAGGAGACCATTGTGTTCTACATATTCCTTTCAGGGCTTTATACTGTGGGATACAAGAGCCATCGGTATTGGATTAGTTGGGTTGTTTTGTTTTCTTCATTGATTAATTTATTCAAAGTATAACTATACAACTATTAAAGATAGTATGGATGTCAATATTTAACTTAGATTAATAAGGAAATCCGAATAGCTTATCGTTAAGACGGTTGAAAGCGGATCTGTACTGATAAAAGGTCTCTATAGTACGACACTGGTATGAAAATAATGCAGAAGATAATGCAGCTAAGTCGAGACTTGCTTATGAGGCATATCAAACTTTACTTGCTCTTGCCGATATGATATTTTCTATTATTGAAGAAGTTCCGCTTACTCCTATCGTAGATAAGATAAGAGTTACGGAATTGATAGAGTAGAATCCAATCTTCTAATTAAACCGATATATTTTTTAAAAATTTCATTAAATATTGGAATAAGAAACGCTTCATTTTTTTGTGCTATTGCATCTATAATCATGCTTCAACAATTCCTTTAGAAGAGATCAATAAAGTGAGTTGGGGAAGTTCTGTCAACCGAAAAAGGAGGGATATGTGAAACTGAAAGTGAGTGAATAGGTAAACCATAATCACCACGAATATTTTATATATACAGTGTGGATATCAATATTTAACTTAGATCTATAATGTTAAACCAAGGTTTGGACAACGAGTTTTGTGCTACATGTATGACGTCTGTTTTATAAGTCAACTTAAGTAATGTTAGTATTAATGTTAGAACATAAGCACAGAGAAGCAAAAGATAGGGTAGAGCAGTGTCGAGAGAAAAAGTAGGAGCCAGATACAGAGAGTGTGTTGAGTGGCACTAGAAATTAGGATGACTAATTACAATCTAATATCAACTCATAATGACTAATTGTTTTTTTTTGTCTCCGCAGACCTTCAATTTGGTCATTGTTCCTCGAAATACAAGCAGGAAAGACATGAACTCTTCATGGGCATTTCGTCTTAGTTTGATAACAACCGAAAAAAGAAATATATATATATGTAGTAGCAGAAAAAAAGAAGGGGCATGCGACTTTTAAGCAAGTAAAGAACTTACTCAGCAGCTATTTTCTGGTCATGGTATATTTTCTTAGGCTGCAACCCCATCAAGTCCCCCTTGTTGCAGCAAAACCAAAGTGTATCTGGAAAAATATTCTCGTTTCCAAGTTCAAAAGCTTACCATTCCTCACTGCAACGAGTACGGTCGGAAAAAACTACGCTAGTTCTTTAACTTGTAACCTCGACAGCCTCAGCTTCATTATCACTATAATCTGCCCAACATTTGCTTGGTTTCCCCTCAGTTGAAATGCTAGCGCAGGTTTCTTTTGCCATACTAGGCTTCTCTTCAATTTCAGGACGTGCGTATTTATCTTTCTCTTCAAGCGTCTTTGACTCTTCTGTATGTTCTTCTCCATCTACTGGGCAACTTCCAACACTGCTCTGGGTAGCAACTTCTCCTATGATCTGGTTACCAATATCAGCAGCCGTTACCGAGTATACTGAACTAACTGGACCTGAAGGAAACCCGGTTTGTGTCACTTGGATTCCGCTAAGTGATACTGGATGTCCATTAGGTGACACTGGGATACCGGTTGGAGACATGGGGAATCCATTTGGAGACACAGGAATGCCGTTTGTGGTAGCCAAGTAACCATTTGGTGACACGGGATAGCCATTTGAAACCCAAGGCTGACCAGGTACAAATTCAACTGCATGTGGATTCATTATTCTAGGAGGGCTGAAGTGACTCCCATCTCCAGCATGTTCACAGTTATTGAAGCTCGCTTTGTTTCTTGGAGCCCGATTTCCAGATCTAGTGTAGCTACCAGAAAGCCTTGGGCCGTAGGGAACCCTAGCTTTTGCTAATTGATGAGGTGATCTGCGAACAGGAGTGACAGTAAGCATAGGAGGAATGTTCACTGGTGGAGGAAGAATTCCTCCATGATCTATGACTCCTGGCATTGTAACTGAGCCAAAAACTGGAATTGTGGATGGATTAAATGGTGGTGCAGCTGCTGAAAGTTTCTTGGTTGTCTCCGTTCCAGTTTCTGCTTCATCTTGCTTTTCTCCTTCAGCTACCGATGGGTTACCAATAGAGTTGCTATTGGATAGATCCTGAGGATTTTCTTCCACTACTTTCCCAGGAATTGAAGCATCTTTCTCCAGTATAGAATTTGCATTTTCAGTGGAACCAGAAAATGGTTCAAGAGCAGGAGAAAGTGCTGTGCAACTGCCCACTCCAGAATCCACATTATCTGCGTCCATGGACGCATCGATGTTCTCCTGTTCTGAATCTGCAGCATTTTCAGTCTCACATTTTGTAACTTCAGGACTAGCAGTTTCAAATTTACTTATTTCAGCTTCTACTTCTTTATGATCGACAGTGGCACTTTTTGCTTCTTCCATAGGTTCTCTACCTTCTACTTCTTTCTCCTGCTCTTCTTGTGCAAGACTTTTGCCAGAAACCTGAAGCTGTCTTTTACGTTCAGGTTTGAAAATACTTTCTTCAGCTCCTTTTTGCGGTACCTCATGATCGAGCTCTGATGCAACTGGCTCAAGTGTCACCTGAGAACTTGGTTCTGTGGGTACATGTCCTTTTGGAAACTGTTTCGCTACGGCCTTCACAATTGTCCCTGGAGGTGCCAAAGCAATTTCTTTGTAGGAGAAAAGTTTTCCAGCTGCCTGCACACTGATTGAACTAGTCACTGAAGGTGATTTGTCAACTTGATCTGATGAAGGAGTAGTTGAAGCTGACTTAGGGTTGCTTGATTTTTCTGCTCCACCAGTTGGGGCACTAGAATGGCTTACTTTTGGACTGAAGCTAGCACTCTTAACAAACTTTTTGGGAACAGGTATATTGAGTCCAGCTGAAGCAGACAAATCATTCGGGGATGTCCTTGGAGATGTAAAGTTAGAGGTCTTTCCTCGGAATCTTGATGACGGAGATGAATTCGTAAAATTAGTATTTAGCTTTGCTAGGCTTGGCCTTCGTGAAGCAGATGATTTACGAACTGCAGGTAAGCGGCCCTTCAGACCAGCTTCTTGCCACCCTTCATCTGAGTTATCCTCTTGTGCCACTTCTTTACTCTGATTAAAGGTAGCCTGATCTGGGACGCTTGAATCTGTTTCTTCCTTTCTAGATTCTGACAATTGAGCTCCAGAATTATTTTCCTTATCACTTGAAATTTCTACAGCATGATAAATTGATGACGAGGTTTCATCTTTCTGATACTCATCAACAGCTGTTTCCCAGTTTTGGCCTGTCCTACCTTTAACCTGTATAACGGAAGGAAACTTGTTTGCTTTAGTGTAACAAAGAATTGATCAAGTCAACATCAAGAACATAACAGAAGAGTCCAGGACGAAATCTGACCTTTGCTCGAGCTTTCTTTTGGGACTCTCTTGCTTTCATCTCTGCATCAGGGGTTATGTAATCCAAAAGATCCGATACACTGTAACGGGAGGAGAAACGCTACATTTAATTGCCAACATCCAATAATCCACACAGTTCTCAAATTAAACTCAATTGTCCAATGTGATTAGTTCGTTCATTAAGAGAACGTCACATTGTTTGCTCATATTTCTCAATTTGGAGTCAACTAACGGATAAGCCGACAGTTAGAACCTGCAACTATCAAAATCGGAGCACACTTTTCTACTTTGACCAACATAAGCTTGGAAGTGGAAGCATAAAAACCCCAACTCTGCCATTTCAGATGAATGTGAACTATATATTAAGCCTCAGCCAGATGCTACCTTAAATGACCTTTGCTGGAGATCGAAGCATCTGGCTTTGGGGTACCATTGCGTGCAGCTTCTTGCTGCTCCAAAGCCTTGGACTCAAAATACTCGAGCCAAGCAGCAGCATCCTGGAAAGGTGGATGTACAAAGATTTGGAGTAGGAAAGCTCATCACTTAAGCAGAATGTGGGGGCTGAATGTTAAAGAGTAACATTACCTGTGTGCGCAAGTCCTCAGAACCAAGTTTGGCCCGCAGTATTTGAAGAGTAGTTTGTTCATGCTGGACACTCAGTGAGTAAGCTTCCATCAAGGAGAGAGCGATAGCTATGGCATGGTAGCTGGCGGCAGTCTATATTAGCCACAAAAGTGTCAAGATTATGAAAGGAATAGAAGCTGCTACGCGTCGATGCATGCTACACCATAAGTGATTGTACGTACGTAGAGAATGAGAGAGAAGGAGGACTTGCCTGTATATGGTCAGCTCCAAGTAGTCTCTGATTACAATTCAGAGCCTCATGGAGGTACCTAAGAGCAACATGGACGTTTCCTAATCCTTCTTCCATCATTGCTACATTGATGTAGGTGGCAGCCGTATTTGGATGCGATGGCCCGCACGTTAAATGTAACAGATATAAGGCACGATTGACATACCTAGAACAGAACAAGGAATAATCATGAGGACCCCTATACATGGTATTTTCGGGGAAGATAAGTTAACGAAACATACTTCAGGGCTAATTCTGTATGCTGAAGACGGTAGTAAAACACGGCAAGATCTCCATAGCTTTTCATCGTGTCAGGATGATCAAGGCCAAGCTCTCTCTCATTAATATCCAGAGCTTTTTGCTGATAAATTGTTGCCTGAATGAAGTGAAGAACAAAGAGATCATACAGTAAAGCTGCTAATGATTAACGTGATTCATATACTGAAATTAATCGAAACAAAAATTTGGACATAAAATAGAACAAAAATTAGAGACAGTGAAGTATTTGGTTATATTGGACAAAACAAATAAAACTGTGTGTCTCGAGAATATAAATATGTTTAGTTACAGTTGACAGAACATAGAAAACAGTGTTAATAATCAAAGTATCCTTGCAGTATAATATGATTATATAATTTATTGGTTATTTTAAAACAAATAATTTGTATCACTATTTGTTTAATTGTATCTATAAATAAGGAACTAAAACATTAAGAAACTAAAAATTTAATGAAATTATAGCAAAAAATTCATATAAGTTAACAATAAAATAAATTACGTAAATATTTTTTATAATTATATCAATATTTTTTAATTGTATTTGTATTTTTTAATTACGATGAAATAAAATGAGAAACCTAAAAATTTAATGAAACGAGTTATTAAAAAAATCCTACAAGTTAAAAATTTTAGTACATAATAATTTAATAAAACATCTAAGTATTCATGAAATTAATTACATAATAGGCTAAAGACACTCAAGCCTTATATTTTATTAAGAATATTTTTTTACTATTTATAGTAATAACACAGGAATATTTTTATCCATCAGTCCGCATATTTTGTTTATGTAACAAGCACAAGAAAATTGTACCACAATTTTAAAAGGAATAAAAAATTTGTGCTTTTCTAAACTATAAACGGAACAAAAATGAATAATGTCAGTAATCAAATGCTGCTAAATATAAAATTTTTGCGTTTTGTTATCTCTTTCTAATTACGAAGACATCAACAATACGCAGCGTAAGGAAGAATTCTTGGTGAGTACTGTGGCATTGAGCTGCTCCAGTCATCTGGAAGCATCGACAAACATAAAGGACATACCTGATTGAAATCTCCGGTGTGATAGAGCACTACAGCCAGAAGACTGTATGCACCTGCTGTCACTCTATGATAAGGACCACAGACTGATACCAGTTTTGAGAGTGCCTTCAAAATAGATTGAGACATTTTCAAATAATTATTCACTTATAAAAGAGAACTAACAAATAACTAAAAGTAAAAACGGGCTCATACTCTCGTGCCATAGTTGACAGAATCCTCCAGTTTGCCTTTATCCAGGGAAGTTTTGGATGACTCTAACAATGTACGTCCATCCGCGGATGAACACGAAACATGCTGCAGAATTTCTCAAGTTTTTCCATAAACAGAGCAATAGAAATTCCTACTACTAGTCCTCATTGTTTACGCGAGTAATCGCGATCTTACCTTGTAGACGGGAACCATACTAATGATATCAGACTTCCGAAACGGAGAAGCACCTTCCATCTCATAGTCCCGAGGAAGAAGCTCTAGTCCAACCTGAAAAATTACATGTTATAATCTTAATGTGGAAATACGTTTAGGGCTTACAAAAGCGTGATGAAGTCAAACCTTGTGGGACAGCCCACGAAGAATGGCAAACTTTCTTAGATCTTCATGGCTTTCATGCTTCCACTGCCATCCAAACCTTTTGAGAAGAAATGTCTCGACCCATTTCCATTTTAGCTTCTCATCATTCATAGCCTCTGCATCCCCATTTTGAGCCGAAGGTGTCCCCAACAGGATATTTAGACATGACGCTATTGACACAGCCAAATCAGCAGCATTATCTGTGGCTGCAACTACAGCCTGCAGTACGTGTTTGTAGGCTCGAGCTATCATCTCATGTATGCAAAGAGATTGCACATGAGGAAGCTTGTCAGCCAATTCAACCTAGAAAGATAAAAGGAATAAATTAGGCGGAAAAGACGAAAGATGTTTGTAATATCATAGAAACCATGCTAGATTGCAAGTGATCATCAAATAAAGGGTTCAGGAATGGTTTTAGGGAAAGTGTCTCAAATAAGATATCAACACTAATTCTGAAGCATAGAAAGTAGGAAAAAGCTTATAAGAATTTACCACACGACCCAAGGAACACATCTGCAAACCCCTGGTATGCATAAAATCTGTCAATGTTCTTCCGTCAACAGGTGAAAGTTCAAGTGAGCCAAAATCTGCTACCTGTAGGTTTGTGTCACAGCGAACAGATATATCAACGGATGGAGTTCAAGACAAACATTCTGTAGTTTTAAGTAGCTTACCAGTTTTGGAAGAGCAACGTCAGCATAATACTTATGTGCCATTTCAATTAATTCATCAGGTGACTGCAAGATGAAATGCCAATCAAGCGAAATATGGATCACTAAATTACACCGGAGACGAAGAAAGAAATATGTGCACAAATATAACCCATGAATTCCTCAGGGATAGGTAAGTTCAGAGAATTGGCAGATATGCGTACTGCTTAACAGGAAACTACCAACCTTAAGATGAAGGCCCGTTTCTGATTCTTTAAGGCGCAAATACGCTGCTTCAGGAAGGAGAGTTCTCCACATTATTGCCATTTCCTCTTCTTTCTTCTCCAACTCTTTCTGATTAGAAATGTCCATTTTCTTGTTTGCGTCAAGATTGTCAGCCGGAGAAGCATCTTTTCTCTCTTCAGTTTTGTTTCTGACATCTAGTTTCTTCTTAATCTCCTTCAGCAATGCTCCTTGCTTGCCAAGACCCTTTACCGCAGGTTCAGGCTTTGCTTCCTCAGCCTTCTTCGACTCAGTTTTCCCTGAAGCCTGATTTTGTAAATGTTGAACCCAACATGCTCCTAGCTCCCATCTAATAGCCTTAATGTGCTTCCTTGGTTCTTCTTGCAACTTAAGCAAACTGGTTTCTAATACCTGCCTCACCAACAATCTAGCATTTTCAGAATCTTCATTCTGTATCCGATGGACTGGAATAGATGATTTGTGCAGTAGCATTCTCAAGCTGAAATGTAAATTCGAACATACGCAACTATTCTTCACTTGTGATGTAATACATATAAACTATAAGCAAATGTACACAACCCTCACAGATGGACTGACCTATTTACATTCAACGCATTGGCACCTCCTTCAGGCTGGTCATCGATGTCAATGTCCTGGGGAATAGGCTTCCCATGCCAGTTAACCTCACCAGAAACCTTAACAACTGCTGTATAGCCACAGTGTCTAATAACCACAACGCCTAAAGTAGGAGTGTCCTACAAAAAGAAAAAAAGAAGCAACTAAGGCCACCTGTTCCAGTCAAAGATAATGATCGTAGAAAACAATGGCTTTACTCACGTGAACTGTAGCACTTTCATCCGCAGTTATGCCTTTAAGTAAATTTCTCTGACCAAGTTCTTCCTGCGACAATCCAAGAACTTGGCTCCCGTCATTTTTACAATCCATTTTGTTACTTGCATCAGCAACATCTCTAGTCACCTTAACAATCAAATCCCCTATTCTTTCCTCATGTGAAACCGATTGTGCAGTATCATTCAAAGAATACTGACTACCTTCAATGATACCCTTGATTGTGGCAACAGCTTTTAGAACAGAAACGTCAACAAATAAGCTGTGAAGAAGAAAGGCTTTCCTATCACGAATTTGCCTCTCTTCTGCTGTTTTGCTAGGCATTGCCGCCAGAATCGCAAACTCGTTCGCCCATGACCTTTGATCATGATTGCCATCTCTTCCTTGTCCGCCGCCACTTCCTCCCCAGTTCCCGTCTTCCACAGGAAGTGGTGGGAAAACAGATGGGTTATCAGCAACAACTGGAGGAACAACCCAAGTATTCGCACGAAAACCATAAGGAAGGTTTCCAAACTGCACCACCAGCAACCCATATAATTTAGCATCAACTCTCGGATACAAATATAAAATATGTTATGGAGTGAAAGAGAGGGGAGGAGGCGAAACGTACCTTATTGTGCTCTGTGAATGCCTTCATGAGAGCTTTGTATGACTGCAAGAAGAATAATACACAACTAAACCCAATTCCAGAAAGTGCTCACTTTGAGCAACATTGTTACTGATTAGAACTAAACTAAAAAGTAATTGGAACTAACAGAGTCAAAAGTTCTGCTAGTTTGCTGAAGCAGAGTAACCAGAGAGTGACAGAGAAGAAGGTGTTTTCCAGCGGGGTAAAACCCTTTTCTTGAAGCCACTATTGTCGTCGGCTTCCCACTGCAAACTCTAACCTGCATTTACATTTCCTTCATATAAATCACCTTATATACATGCATGTATCTATAAAAAATGACCTAATAAGGAAAAATATAAGAGAAAATTCTCACATCTATCTGGAAAAAATCGTCTTCCGTTTTATCTTCAAGAAAAGGACGCGTAGATCTCCTTATGTCTGTTATCAGATAGGAAACGAAAACGGAAATTTTCTGATAAGTAAGGAAAAAATAGGAAAGACAAATAATATCGTCGTGAATGCTACAAGCAACAGACATTGAACCGGCGGCGTTAGGTGCGAGAACGAGAAGAAGTCGTAGAACTGTCCGAGCCGCCGCGGCGGACACGTCGAAACCTGACCCGCTGCCTCATTCATCTTCTCCGAAGAATCCACAGCTCCATCCTTCGCTGCTTTGCTCTTCTTATCGATCGATTTCGGCTTGTGGTTAACATCGTTGCCGCCGTCGTTCTCGGGACAAAGGGAGCTCTCGAAGACAGCGCCTCGGACCTTGGGACCGGAATCCTTGCGGCTTGTCGGATTCGACTGACCGAAGGACGTGGTGCAGGCGAAGATGTCGAGGAGTCGCCGGACGTGAGCCACGGCTTGCTCTTCGGTGTATTCCTCTTGGTTACAACCCAGAAAAAACAGTACTTTTTACTACAATTGAAATTAAATCCTGACCGTCAGATTTGGCGGGAATCGATATACCTTCAACGATAGTGAGGTGGCAAGGTTTGAGAGACACTATATCTGCGGAATCTTTGAGCTTCGATCCTCGCACCTGCGGTCGTTAGACCGTTACATTACACGTCAGCATCTAATTCAAAACGACGCTTTATAAGGTGCCGAAATTTATGTAAATTAGACATCCCCTTGATTTGATAAACTGAACCCTTCCCCATGGGATCACCAATCGCCACCGTATAAGTTAGTGCATAGTATAACTGCCCTGACTGATCAGACCGTACAATATTAGTCAACAACCAAAATCAGGGCCGTCCGATTCATGGGACCACTCACCCAACACACCACGCTCCGTAACCAAACGGCGAAGACGGGGTCTCACCACGATTGCGACAAAATGGGGAGTGCTTGGTAGGGCCCAACTTGGGTTAGATTAAAGAAAAAAATTTTGTGATTAAATTTTTGTAATTGTTAACGATTATTGTTATTATAAAAAAAGAGATAAATGTAGGGGTCCAAATGTAAATAATATAAAGTATTGGGTTTACCTCGTGAGATAAAGAGAAGTTGGTCAAATGGCATGTCTCGACATGAACACCTAAAAGCTTTCTCACATCTAAGATCCTGTCCGTTGAGATGCCCTTCTCGTACAAATGGTCAACAGAAATAAAGTGAATGCAAGTTAATTGATACAATTTGATGAAAATAATAATTAACCAGTTCATTAATATTATTAATTACTCTCGAACAATTTGACTGAAAATGTGATATAAAGGGCTATACGAGGCTACGTACCTTGAGGGTCACTTGAGAATCATTCGGTGTCTCGACGGTGATTTCAACGACAGTAGGCAGAACTGCATATTAGATAAGAAATTTTATTATCCCAAAACACGAGAACTTTAAGGTTTGAACACAATGAATTTATGTCTGTGCGAGAGCAGACAATACGGGAAACGTGATTGTTAGATGTAAGAATTAAGATCCGCCTCATCTAATTGTTAAGAGGGAGAGAGAAGATAAGTGAAACGGAGATGAAGTTTTTTGAACCATACATTTTCAGTCTTCAAGATTAAGAAGAACTCATCAACCAAACGACCAGTTAGCTCTACAAACTACTACGAAGCTGAGTTTGAATTGGAATTCTTCAGTTTTTGGACTACAGTGAGAAAAAGATTGACTCTTTTCGATTGGGTTCATGCTTTTTTCCATGAGAGTGTATAAACTGCAGGTAAACAAGAAGAAGAAGATAGTGACAAGCATAGACCTTTCTCTTCTTTTTTCTTCTTATCTCCTTTGGCTTTATGTGGTTTAGTCTTTCCAGTTTTAGGAGCCATTGAGCATCAAAAGCCTGCTGGTGTAAGCTATAGACAAACTGCACTCGGCAATACTTTTAATCTTCTATCTCCAAATGCAGAAACGAAAACGGGAGAGAAAGTCGCCAGAATCTGCAGAAGTTTCTGTTAGCATTCTAATAAAACCAATGAGAGAGAGTCCACTTCAATCCCGGCAAAAAAAAAAGGAAACATCTTTGTGGTACGAGAAACAGATACGGGAAAGAGCACAGATGCTCAAAAGAGAAAAGTGGAGGAATGCAAGTTAAGAATTGGAACCGACATTAAAGACTAGAAAAGAAAGACAAAGGAAGATGGTTTGAGCTGTTCTTTACTTTTCTTTTTCTTGGGTTAGGAAAGACAGCGTAAAGAGCAAGGAGGGTGAGAGAACAAGGAACTGAATTTTACATGGGAATGGTCGAGAGACACAATATAGGGCATGGTGTTGAACTGAAAAGAAGAAGTATGTGTATACTGATTAAATACAAGGCGCAGGATTTATGAGAAAACAAACATGGGGACAAGAGTTAAGGAGAATACAGGAAAGATGGAGGGAGGGAGGGAGGGAGAGAGAGAGAGAAAGGAAGTGTGTTTTGTTAGGGGGTTGGATAGGATAAGGTGAAGCAAGCAAGCCTTTTTCTTGTACACAACCACACTCCAAGACCAGAAAGAGTGTTTAGGCTAACAATTTCAGGCCTCTCATTTCATCAACTGTCTTCTCTTGAAACACCTCATCGTGTATATCCCTCTCTTTTTCTCCACTCATGTCCCTACTCACGGTCTTTTCTTGATTTGGAAATTGGAAATTTGTCTCAGGCGAGTAGCTTTCTTTCTTTTACCAGATTTTTGCATGTTTGATTAGAAGTTCATATAGTTGTGTCTCCCAAGTGTACAAGGAATTTCATATGACTTTGTTGCTTTTCTTTTACGTTTGTTTCCCTTCAAATGCAAACCATTATCTCTAATTATATTGTGGAAGCACATAATTTTCATTTTTCATCCATGAAAAACCCTTTTTATTTATTTTAAGGTTGTGTTTGGATTTGTGGTGCGGTGGGAATAAACATTTATTTATCGCAGTTTTCAAACGTAGTCACGTGTTTGAACTTTTGATGAACAACTGGAGGTTAAAAAAAGTGCGGTGCTACTACAGAAATCAATAAGCAGAAAGAAGATTGCGGTAAAAAACTGCTTATGTGGTAGGAATTTTACTTTCTATTAATAACCTTCACTGCAAGTATTATTTTCCATTATACTCTTAATTAATACGACTAACAATATATTTTTATGAAATATTTTATTTACTAAATTTATTTTTATTTATATTTTCTTATTTTAATTTAATATTTTATTATTTATAATTTTAAATTTATATGACTAATAATATTTTTTAATTATTTATACATCAATTAATAGTTTATTATTCAATGAGCTTTTTAGTCATTTTATTTCTTTTCAGCGATCGCAACTGCACTTGCCAAACATCAATTTTCACGTTTCAGCAGTTACGAAAACAGCAATGTCAAACATATAAGTACTTATTGAGAATAAGTACTTATCGTTTCAGCAGGTTGATTTCAGCAAGTTATCAACCGTTACCGTTCTCCCAAACCAAGCCTAAAAGTATTTTAACGATAAATTTTATAAGAAACGATTTTATTTAATCAAATAGTTAATAACATCATTTTGCTCGTGTACTTGAGGCTAATTAATTACGAGAGTGCTTAGTTAGTTGATATGGAAATAAAAGAATAAGTAAGAAATGAAAAAAGATAGTAGGTAATATATTATAATTAGATAAACAGTATTTTTATATCCCCTTTAGAAGTCACGTTCATTTCTATTCTTTATTATATTCAGTATAATTTCTATTATCATTCTTCCAAATAAACTAAGCATACCCTAAAGTGTATGATAAGGTTACATGAAACAATTATTCCGTTGATTGTAATTGATATAAATATTACTTTTTATTAAAGTACAATAAATTTCTGAACATAATTATTTGAATCTTAAATGCATTTTTCCGTGCAATTAATTTGAGAGTTTTGGAGTTTCATAATTATATTGATTTCAATTGTTAATAACCGGTCATGATTAACAAAGATGAGGAGATTGAGATTAAATATTTGGATGTTAGGACAAGTGTCTAAGGTTGTCCAAAGGAGGTGTATATGTAACCAAAAAAGTTAATGGAAAGCTCCGAATCCAAAGGAGGTGTATATGTAACCAAAAAAGTTAATGGAAAGCTCCGAAAGGCCAATATCTATACATGTGGAATGGAAGATTGACAAGAATTTAGAAATTTTCGACCAAGTAGACAAATGCTAATCTAAATATACGCAAGTTGGTAGAGTAAAAGAAGACAGAGAAAAGAAAACAAAATTATGTTCCTCCATTCCTTAGCTACCGCCATGGAGATGTTCTCAACCTCCAATCTTTGTCACGTCAATCACATAAACTTGTACAAATCTCTCGTTGCACCAGAAACTGAGTACGTGTATTTGATACGAGATGTTTCGCGAAAATTGATAAAATTCCAACGAGGACGTGTACAACAAATCGGTGATTTGTTGAATTATAAAAAATTTAAATTAATAAAATTTTAGTTTAATTTATTTTAATAATTTCTATTATTAAAATTTTCAAATTTATTTATAATTAAAGATATTTTATAAATTTATTAATTTTATTTAATAATTTTTTATTAAAACTTTATTTTTTTGTAAATCTTATTTAATTTTCTAATACTATTCAATATTTATTACATAATGTAAACTTATAACAAAAGGTGTTCTGTGATAATGTGGAACGAGAACAAGAACTTTTCAGGTCAAGACAAAGATGTGTGCTTCCGCTCTGGGTCTGCGTAGAAGCACTTTCTTCAAGTCTTTAGCATAAAAAACGTTGGAAAGAGTCCCCAAGATCTACCGTCAGGTTTTTTTGCTTTCCAGGAATGGAGGATGTTGCACGTTTTATGTCCTCTTTTATTTTTTTAATTTTCAAAGCATTTGAAAATATAATTTAAAACAAACATTTATTAATCAAATTTATAAAGATAATGGAACTTGTAAGATAGGATTTTGTACACTTTCCAGCAGATGGTCCACCTGCAGCAACCAACAGTTTGCATTCAAAAATCAAAATAGCCCATTCTTTCAACGTATCTAATATTTTAAAAGTTCAACTAGATCAATCACTTTAATATTAAAAATTTTGAACTCTCATTGTTTTAGTTCAATTTTCAAATTTTCAATTATATTTAGTTTAATAATTTTTTAATTAAAAATCAATCAATTTATTAATTAATCGGTAAATTTTTGTAAATACAATTTTCATTCTTATATTTTGTAAACCAAGTATGCAAAATACAAGAAAGAACTTGGCACCTATAAAAATGTGTACTTTCTTTGCTATAATATGTTGAATAGGTCGGTTTATTAATCAGGCTTAGATTTAGACTAATTTGACACTCAATCATTTTAAATAAAATAATATTATTTTATTTAAAAGAGTTAGGCTTCGAATAAGTTTGAGACTCAACTCAATTAAAAAATATTATTTTATATTTTAAATTTTAAAAAAATAATCAATAATGACTTATGCATTGGCTGTTGGCATCCCTACTCCTGAATTCATCTCTGACCACCATTTTTTGGTGCAAGATTGTCTGTGCCATCTATCCTTTTTCATCCCCGTGTCACTCTACTTTAATCACAAATTTTGCTCTGTTCCATTTATTTATTGTAAAATTTGTAGTTGGAAGAAAATGACACAGAATGACACCGGACAAACGGCACAGACGGTCTGATTCTCATTTCCTCACTTCATATCTCTGTCTTCACTTGTAATGATTAGGCTATCTTAGCCTAAATCCTGAAAACTGAACATCTTTGTGCAATCCCTTTGCAAGTGTAAGTTCCCTAAAGTAATAAGTTAGGAGGGGATCAATTCATCTGTTTCTGTTTCGGCGTGCTATCCTGTATCCATCTAAATCCATTCATTCATTAACAAATCAATTCACCTATTTCCGTTTTGATGTGCCACCCTGTGCCTATCCAAATCCATTTAATTATCCATTAATATTTAATGGACGAACGGATTTGAATGGGCACATAGTGGCACACTAGAACGAGAACAGTCACCCTACGCCCAGCTAGTAGTGCCACCATCCAGAGTTAATAATGACACATTGACAATGAGTTACTAAATGACATTAAACTATCAAGTTATGTGTATAAAATATGAAAGAAGATTATAGATCTTACAAAGGTATAGATCAAGTAATTCAAATTATAAGTTAAATTTTATTAGAATTTAATTAGGATTAAATTTAAAAAAGGTATAAATCTTAATCAAATTTTAGACATGAAAATATTTGATCAATATTTAATAAATTTTAACTTAAATTATTTATTTATACATATATCTTTTCAGAAAAATTTAAGTTTAAGAAATTCAAAATATGATCTAATATTCTGAGTTTAAATTTTATAGTATGATCAAATTTTTAAGAAAACTTGGAACTTTAATATATTAAAAGTTTTTGACTTTAGATTAATTTCATTATTATGTTTGGAACTTACTAAGAATATTACCAGTAATAAATTACCTATTATTATTATTATTTATCGTGTCTTTATCTTTTCTATCTTTATTGTATTATTTATTTTGTTACTTATTATTTATTTAATATTTTATTCATTCAAAAATAACTTCTTTATTAGTTAGAGATAATATCATGTAACACATATTAACTACATTCTTGATGAATTATTGTTGCTGTAAACTAAATTCATTATCATCCTTTATTACTATTTAAAATATATTATTATTGGAAATATTAAAGTTTTATTTTAAAAATTATATATATATTAAAAACTTATATGTACTTATTGCCTAAGGTGACTTTGAATCACTGCCTAAGTTATCCGGAGTAGTATAATCTAAGGTTATATTTTGTTGGAGGTTTATAAAAAAATGAATAAAATGTATATTATTCAATGTTTGATAGAAGATTTTATAGTAAAATAAAATAAAAAAGTAAAGTTTTATATTATATCTTTTTCTATTGTAAACAGTAAAAATAAGAAATATTTAATTTAAAAATTTTAAATAAAATTTAAAGTAATAAATAACATTTTATGATATTATATTATAATCCTTTCTTTCAAACAGTATCTACTTAATTACGTAAAACTCAATCCCTATCCCTCCAATTCCCACTTAAAAATGTCAAGCCGTACATTTTTCAAGGCTTTTAATAAAGCATTTAATGCTTCTCAAAAGTTTTTCCATTCATTTAATGCTTACAGTAGAATGTCAAGGCTTTTCATAAAGCATTTAATGCTTCTGAAAAGCTTTTCCAATCCTTTTAAACGAATACACAGAAAATTTTTCGGTTTAAATAAAACATTTAATGCTTCTCCACAGATTTTTCATTCATGCTTTTAGATAACCAAGCTATACTGACTGCCGGTTTACCTCCCAAGCTTTAACCACCCATTTTTGACAGACTTGAGTTCAGCGTTCTCCAGGCATCCATTAACCCAAACTCGATGAGGAGCTTCCCACCGCTGACTTCATAAGTACTTCCCATCCTCTCAGTGTACACAGACACATGGAGCGTGACGGGCTTGCTGGAGAGATGACGTAGGATGGTGGCGTCGAGGTGGAAACCAACGGCGGAAGTTGCAGAGTCCAGGTGATAAATATTTATATTCAGTTATAGATATATATATATTTATGTATGAGAAGATAATTTTTGAATTGAAAATTATAGTTATATGCATCAATTATATGAAGCATAAAAATTGCTTTTGCACAAGCATGCATATATATGTGAGGTCAATAGGTTACAACAATTTCTTTCACAAGTTGTTAAGCAAAACTGGCGGCATGGATATCAGGTTGTTATATATGTTCTTGCTTTGGTATAACTACTGAAACTGCCTCAGAAGACAATGGATCACGTGTAATCAATATAGAATTCTGCCTATGATTTCAAGGAGAAACCAGTGTGGTATGAGGAGTAAAGTTATGAAGTCCAATGGCAGAAATTCTTTTCATCTTGAAGAAAATCAGACTCCACTATTGAAGGAAAATGCATCAGGTAGTCAAATAGAAAGTACATCTGCTACTGGTGTTTTGGGAGGTACAATGACAATCTTTATGTAAATTTAATAGATCTATATATGATGAGCTCCTTGCATTAGTACTGTTTTACTTAAATCACCTCCATTTTTACTCACATTCAACTATTGCGTTATTTTTGGTAGGAGTACATGGAAATATTATCAGAAACTTTTGTTTACCACCTTCCTCTTCAATTCTTATAAATCAGTACTTTTTTGAAAGAAGAATATCATCTGTTCAAACTCATTTACAACATAATAGTGCTACACCAATTTCTGAAGCAAATGGAAACCAAGCATCCAGTTCAGCCAAGAGCAGTTTAACAAATTCTGGATTCAAGCAGAGGTGTCCATTTATAGATCTTTCAAATTGTGCTAAGAACCTTTTCAAAGATTTTTACTCATTAGATGTTCCAGGTTTGTCAATGTTAGATTGTATATAAAAACTTTATATTTTTTTGTAACTTATTCAATTTCATATACTTTATTTTTTTGTTTAGAGGAAGTTGGTTTCTCAAACAAACGACTCAAATCAAGGAAAAATTTTAAAGTAAATAGCCTTCCTCAGATTCAATATGTTGCAAGTTTACCATGTTTAATCTCCAAGAGAACTCAAAATAGAAATCTATTAGCAATGAAGCCAAGAAGACATGTTATTAGAAGTATGGGCAAATGTTTTGCTAAACTCAATCCCTATCCCTCTAATTCCGGCTTAAAAATGTCAAGGCTTACATTTTTCAAGGCTTTTCATAAAGCATTTAATGCTTCTCAAAAGTTTTTCCATTCATTTAATGCTTACAGTAGAATGTCAAGGCTTTTCATAAAGCATTTAATGCTTCTGAAAAGCTTTTCCAATCCTTTTAAATGAATACACATATAATGTTTCGGTTTAAATAAAGCATTTAATGCTTCTCCACATATTTTTCATTCAAGCTTTTAGATAACCAGGCTATACTGACCGCCGATTTACCTCCCAAGCTTTAACCACCCATTTTGACAGACTTGAGTTCAGCATTCTCCAGGCATCCATTAACCCAAACTCGATGAGGAGCTTCCCACTGCTGACTCCATAAGTACTTCCCATCCTCTCAGTGTACACAGACATATGGAGCGTGACGGGCTTGCTAGAAAGATGAAGTAGGACGGTAGCGTCGAGGTGGAAACCAACGGCGGAAGTTGTAGAGTCCAGGTGATAAATATTTATATTCAGGTATAGATATTTATTTTTTTACGTATGAGAAGATAATTTTTAAATTGAAAATTGTAGTTATATGCCTCAATTATATGAAGCATAAAAATTGCTTTTGCACAAGCACGCATATATATGTGAGGTCAATAGGTTACAACAATTTCTTTCACAAGTTGTTGAGCAAAACCGGCGGCATGGATATCAGGTTGTTATATATGTTCTTGCTTTGGTATGACCACTGAAATTGCCTCAGAAGGCAATGGATCATGTGCAATTAATATAGAATTCTTCCTGTGATTTCAAGGAGAAACCAGTGTGGTATGAGGAGTGAAGTTATGAAGTCCAATGGCAGAAATTCTTTTCATCTTGAAGAAAATCAAACTCCAATATTGAAGGAAAATGCATCAAGTAGTCAAATAGAAAGTACATCTGCTACTGGTGTTTTGGGAGGTACAATGACAATCTTTATGCAAATTTAATAGATCTATAAATGATGTGCTCTTTGCATTAGTACTGTTTTACTTAAAGAACCTCCATTTTTTCTCACATTTAACTATTGCGTTATTTTTGTTAGAAGTTCATGGAAATATTATCAGAAACTTTTGTTTACCACCTTCCTCTTCAATTCTTACAAATCAGTACTTTTTGGAAAAAAGAATATCATCTGTTCAAACTCATTTACAACATAATGATGCTACACCAATTTCTGAAGCAAATGGAAACCAAGCATCCAGTTCAGCCAAGAGCAATTTAACAAATTCTGGATTCAAGCAGAGGTGTCCATTTATAGATCTTTCAAACTGTGCTAAGAACCTTTTCAAAGATTTTAACTCATTAGCTATTCCAGGTTTGTCCATGTTAGATTGTATATAAAAACTTTATATTTTTTTGTAACTTATTCAATTTCATATACTTTCTTTTATGTTTAGAGGAAGTTGGTTGCTCAAACAAACGGCTCAAATCAAGGAAAAATTTTGAAGCAAATAGCCTTCCTCATATTCAATTTGTTGCAAGTTCACCATCTTTAATCTCCAAGAGAACTCAAAATGGAAATCTATTAGCAATGAAGTCAGGAAGACATGTTATTAGAAGTATGGGCAAATGTAGTGCTATAACTTGCAATTGCAAAATTCATGACAACATTGAGGCTTCAAACATTGCATGTTAAATTGGATTGCCAGATCTAAATGTTCCACTAGAAGATTATACAAATAATGAAGCCGATGGCATTACTGATCTTGTGTCAGAAGATTTACAATCTGAATTATCAGATGAAATTGGCAGCACAATAGATAATAATGTGAATGGTATGGATACTGTATAATTTTGTTAAGACATTGTATTAATTTTTGTTTCTCCAATCTACTTATAGGGTATTGCATAATTGAATTCATGTATTATTATTGTAGTTGAAAGTGATGATGCAAACTATGCAACTGACATTAATGAAGATGATAGTATTGAAGAAAGCACTTACTTTGCACATAAAGGTTTAATATCTCAAAGGTTGTTTAACGTCTTTTGCATAACTTGTGTTTGCCTTAGTTAAAATTAAATTTATTTTTCTTTAACAAAATATATTGATCTTGGTGATCCTCAATGTGTCTGCACTTATTGTGGAGCTCAAATGTGGTACTTTGAGAGGATTCAGAATTCTAAGCACACTGCCAACCCTAGATTTGGTCTTCGCTGTGTTCAAGGAAAGATTCAACTACCACATTTCAAGCAACCTCCAGAGTATATAAGGAAGTTAGTATTCAGTAACAGTTGGCAATATCCAAACATTTTATAAAATATATCAGGATTTATAACATGATGTTCAGTTTCACTTCAACGTTGACAAGTCACTTAATGATGGACATAGTCCTTATTCTTTTGTAATGTCTGGCCAGAATTATCATCATATTGGTAGCTTACTTCCAGTAGAAGGCCAACCACCAAAATTTTCCCAAATGTATATCTTTGATACAAAACATGAAATTGATAATTGAATGACTGTTATAAGGTACATCTTAAATTCACATCATGTCTTGCATTTAATTTTTATCTCATTATTAATTTCTAATGATGAAACTTTATGTTCCATTTTTAGATCAAAAGATGATGACAGTTTTCTTGATCGTAGGATTGTGATGAATTTGAAGGAGATGCTTGATAGTTATAATATATTAACTCAGGCTTTTATAATGGCAAGAGATAGATTTCAAACATCTAATAGCAAGGATGTAACATCTTGTTACCTATTCGACTAGTGTAGTTATGCATGAGATAATTATATGACTTAAGATAAATGCACATTAGACACAAGTATTTGTGACTTGCATATTGATCTAGCACATTCATAAGATGGTACATGTTTTCATTGGCAATTCCGGGTAAGTGGAATTACATATGGCTAATCATGACAAATAGTGAATCAGTGGAGATAAATAGTACACGTGAGGAACATGCAATGGACCCACGTATTATCTTTTTTAAGTTAGGAAGAATCTACTATAGTTTCCACTCTTCACCGAAACACTCCACACTGTAATTCTCTCCCTTAATCTTCATCACCGAATAGCAATTTAGCAGCTTTTTTTGGTTTTGACCTCCATTTCAGTGTTAGAGCACTTATTAAGTAAGTAAGTGATTGTAATGTTGTTTCACTGCATAAATGAGCATGTGCATATTGGATATCTATGCATGAGAAGGTTCACAATGTAGAGAATAGATATAAGGTTTTTGGATGTTGGTTAAATTGAAAAGCAAATGCATAAAAAAGAAAATGCAGAAATAACATGCAAGCATGAGTAGTAGTCTGCGATTTTGGTATGTATGTGAGTTCTGACTTTTTGAGTTGTTTGGAGTTCTAGAACTAAAAAGGGAGTAGTATAGATGATGTTTTCATGTCTAGAATTAATGTATAGAATTCGTATAAGCATGAAGGATGAAATGTTCAGCTTCTTTTGTTTTCTGTATTGTTTGTAAAGACATATCTTCTATGATGACATCATCTTCCTCTGTATGGCTTTGTCTGTGCTTTAGTTTCCTCTGTCCTTTGGTTCTTCTATCTTTTGCTTCGTCCGTCCTTGGCTTCGTCTGTATATTGCTTCTTTTGCTTCTTGCATTCGTCCGCTTTCAACCTAAGTGGATGAACTTCGTCTGTGTTACTGTTCACAGAAGAATGAATTTCGTCTATGTTATTGACTCATAAACTTCTTCCGTGTCACTGTTCATGACTTCCTCTGTGTCACTGTCCATGAACTTCCTCTGTGTTACTGTTTATGACTTCCTCTGTGTCACTGTCCATGAACTTCCTCTGCGTCACTGTTCATAACTTCGTCTGTGTTACTGTTCACAGACGAATGAACTTCGTCTATACCTATCTTCTGTCCTATTTTCGATTCTTTAGAAGATAGAATTGACCTTTGCGATCTTCATAAAAGCTATAGATCTTGAAATCGTCTTTCAGTCAATAGAAAGAACATCTTGATCCGATCCCTCTAGAGAAAGTTATAGCAATTGTAAAATATTGTCTGTGTTTCCCAAACTTCTTCTGGGTCACTGTTCATCGGATATCTTCTGTCCCATTGTTGACTCTTCAGAAGATAAAATTGGCTTCTGAACTCTTCATGAAGTTTGTGTATCTTTATTCTCTCTATCAAATCATGTAAAGAAAAACTAAATCCGATCTCTGTAGCAAAAGTTATGCTAAGAGGAAAACTTCATCTGTGATGACGTCAGTTCCCTCTGGGTGGCGTCATCTCCTTCTGGAAAACATCTTCATCTGTGACTCATCTTCGTCTGTAATCATCTTCTTCTGTAAGGACGCATCGTATGTAAAGATGCACCTTTCGTAAATAAACCTATATCCATTGCATCCTCCTAAGTTTACGAGAGACCTGAGAGAGAGGT
>JANZXR010000008.1:299543-320172 GCA_027575705.1 Erythroxylum echinodendron | reverse complement strand
CTAGATGTTTTCCTAGGATTGTTTTGATTGAATGTACTGGATTTGTTAACTTCCAATATGAATGATCTGTGTATGTGATGTTTCTGAATTCCAGACCTGAGGTCCGATGAGATTATTTTGCGAATATGTATTGGAAGTGTTTTAATCTGATTTTTGATTTGTTATGACTTTGATTCTCAACGTTAATTGAATGCCGGACTGAGGTCCGATGCTTATGTAACTTTGTCTGAGCATACGTATAAGTTTTTGCATATAACATATTCAGTATTTGATGCATTTCATAAAATGCATGCTCAGATAAAGGCATTGTGACTTGAGTAGCCAGTTTGAAGCGCTTCCATGTAGAGCTTTGCTCCGTGATAAATTTGTTCAGCACGTCGAGCTATGCTTCGTGATTATGATTCTGATTGAGCCCTCTGGGCCAAAATTCTGTATATATGTGAAAGGCACTAAGTCACAACACTAAAAGTCTCATGCATGTACCATACAGTTACGTGTTCAATGAATAATCTTCTATTATGCTATTCCTGAAAAAATGCTTACCTGCTTTGAATATCTGTGATACAAATATGTGTTACATTTGCCTAACCCAGTGACTTCATCAAGGATGGTTCACTCATTGAGTTCGCAAAACTCATCAAAACTTGCACTGCAGCTTTTCAGCTACGAGACAGGAGACCTAGGGTATAGTCAGGACGTAGAGTGTCTGTGGATAAAGGAATGGACCAAAGATTTGTTAGCTGACTCCTGAAGGATTAAAGTTGTTGCTGTACTATAGTTTTGTTAGAACCTGTATAGGGTCTTATAAACAAATGAAAATCAGATCGGTGTAACTGTTATAAATGAATGAAGCAAATGTTTTAAGAGAAAAATTGTTATGATTTTCGAGTATGTTAGATGATGCCATGTGTAAGTTAAAATTGTTATTACTCCAACATACCATTATTGTAAGATATGATCCTCAAATCTTAGGTATGTATCCTATGGTAGTGTGATGTTACAAAGGATTTGAAGCTAAGACTAATTCACAAAAGAGAAAGTGATGGCAGAACTTATAACTTGCCTACAACATCACAGGTAGCAACATTAGTGGTTGGTGATGTGGGTACTTCAGATATTGGGAAGGACATTATTGTTCAAACGCAATGTGGTTATTACAAATAGTACATGATTTGCATCCATCCTATCTACCAATGCAATACCCTTTATTATTTCCTTATGGTGTAGAAGGATATAGAGAAGATATATCTCATAGTGATGCATCACTATTAAGTACTAAAAAGAGGCCTAAAGTCACATTATGGGAGTATTTAGCCTTTAGAATGCAAGATAAAGACGATGAAAAATCTCTTCTATTGCATGCTGGGAGACTGTTCCAACAATTTGTTGTTGATGGATACACAATGATGGAAAATCAAAGAATTAGTTATGTTAAAACTCATCAAGAGGATCTTAGAGCTGATCTTTATAGCACTGTTTCAAAAGCAGTATCACAAGGGCATACATCAAGTGCATCTATTGGTAAACATATAATTTTGCCGTCAACTTTTATTGGAGGGCCGAGATATATGATACAAAATTATCAAGATGCAATAGCCATCTGTAAATGGGCTGGCTATCCTGACATCTTTATCACTTTTGCTTGTAATCTGACATGGCCTGAATTGACACTTCGATTAAAGGATTTGAATTTGAAAACACAAGATAGACCAGATCTAATAGTTCGCGTTTTTAAGATGAAGTTAAATTGTTTGATGAAAGAGCTAATGCGAGGCAAAATTTTTAGGATAGTTCAAGCTGGTAATTTTTCTCTCCATTATTCTTCAATTTGTATCATGAGTTTCTATTAGTTTGACATGTTAAAGTAGTTTTTTTTTTCCTTTTAACGTCATATTGCGAAGCATTTGTAACTGTTTGAATTGCAATTGTTGCTTCATTGAATTGTTCTATTCTGTTAATGATTATTTTAGTACATATTTCATGGTTCATATATTCCTTATGTATTTCTTACAAACATATTTAACTAATCATTTAACGTTCATCCTTTATTAAAGATCCCCTTAAATGTTAATTGATAAACATAATATATTCCAATACTTGTTCAATCATTTGCATTACTAAATGTCATTATTTTAAAGTTGCTTCATCAACATCTCTTTTCAAGTAGATCCTAACAGTTATATGATTTTTTTATATATTGTATAATACATTATTTGATAGTTTTTTTCATCCTTGTGTCAGTTGTTTACACAATTGAGTTCCAGAAATGTGACTTACCTCGTGCTCACATCCTTATGTTCTTAAATGATAAAGAGAAGTAAAATAATCCTAAAGAGCTTGAAAAGATTATTTGTACTGAGATTCCAGATCATGTTACTGACACAACTTTATATAATATTGTTTCTAAACATATGATGCATCGAACTTGTGGAAGTCTAAATCCTAAATCTCCATGCATGAATGAAGGTAAATGTGGAAAGTATTATCCTAAATATTTTGCAAGAATCACTTCTTTTGCAAGATGAAGGATTTCCCATTTATAGGAGAAGAGATGCTGGTAAGTTGATACATAAAAAAGGGGTTGACCTTGATAATCAATTTATTGTTCCTTACAACCAGGAATTACTTCTAAAATATGCATCCTATATAAATGATGAGTACTGCAATCAAATTTCATCAATTAAATATCTTTTCAAGTATTTGAGCAAGGGAAATGATCGAGTTACTGTTGCCTTGTATGATCATAATCAAACTTTGAGCAATAATGAAATTGATGAACTTAAAATGTTCTTAGATTGTTGATTTATTTCTTATCATGAAGCATGCTCTAGAATATTGGGTTTTGAAATTCATTATAGACAATCATCTATTGAGAGGCTTTATTTTTACCTTCCTAATCAGTAGCAAGTATACTTTATAGAAGGGCAAACACTTGAATCAATTGCTAAGAAGCCAAGGAACAAAGAGAGCATGTTTATTTCTTGGATGGAGGCCAACAAGAAATTCCCATAAGGTAAACAACTTACCTATGCAGAGTATCCCTCTAAGTTTGTCTACCAAAGTGAGAATAAAAAATGGAAGAAAAGGGTCAAAGGACAGAAAATTGGTAGAATGATTCATGTTTCACCATGTGCTGGTGAACTTTTCTATCTCAGACTTCTATTGAGTCAGGTGAAAGGCTCAGAGAGCTATAAAGATATAAGAACTGTTAATGGAATAATTTATCCAACTTTTAGGGATGCATGTTATCAACTTGGGTTACTAAGTGATGATAGAGAATACATTGATGCTATTAATGAAGCATATTTGTGGGGTACTGCTCATTATTTGAGATCTCTATTCATTACAATGCTTTTATCCAATTCTATTTCACTGCCGAAATATGTATGGGACAAGACATGGAAACTTCTAGCAGAAGATATTGTTTATTCACAACAAAAAAATATGGATGTAACGGTGAGCAACACAATCTTGGAAATATTTCCAAACTATTGTATATTTATTTGTTCAAGCATTGGACTATATTTCTCTTTATACGCTTTCAATTTGTGTCATTCATACAATGAATTATTTTATATCAAATATTTATTTTCCTTCCAATATTCCTCATTTTTTATGTTTATACATTAGATTATACTTACTTTACTTTTTGTCAAATAATGTTTAGTATTGTTACATATTTAAGGTTGCTTGAAACATTTAGTGTAATTTTTTTTTTGTAAAAACCATTTCAATATTAACAGCTGTAATTTTTTGTTACTGATTTAAGACTTATAGATTCTCAATTGCAAAATTTTGCTCTAGCTGAGATTGATAATCTTTTAAAAGCAAATGGTAAAAGCTTACAAGATTTTCCTCCAATGCCTATTCCTCAAGGCCATGTTGATCTTGATTTGCAAAATAAACTTATTGCAGATCGGTTAAACTTTAATAGGCAAATACTTTTAGAACAACTAAGTACTCTCTTGAGCACAATGACTGTAGAACAAAGAGTTGTCTATGATACAATTATGGAATCTGTAATTCAAAACAAGGGAGGTACTTATTTTTTGTATGGCTATGGTGGAACAGGAAAAACTTTCATATGGAACGCTCTCACTTGTGCATTAAGATCAGAAGGTCATATTGTGCTCACTGTAGCATCCAGTGGTATCACATCAACCTTACTTCCTGCTGGACGCACTGCTCATTCTAGGTTTGCTATTCCTATTCAATTGACTGATGAATCAACATATAATATCAAACAAGGAAGTTTCAATGTAAAGTTGTTGCAAAAAACTAAATTGATAATTTGGGATAAAGCTCCTATGGTTAAGAGGCAATGCTTTGAGTCTCTAGACCACACACTTCGTGATATTCTCAGATTTGACATTCCTGATAGTCTTTACAAACCCTTTGGTAGAAAGTCTGTTGTATTTAGTGGTGATTTCAGACAAATACTACCTGTAATTCGTGGTGGTTCTAGATCTGACATTGTTTATGCAGCTATGAAGTCTTTTTACTTATAGCCTCTTTATCAAGTCCTAACTTTGAAAAAAATATGCGATTGCATGTAAATTCTCAAAATACTAATGCTGATGAATTGAAAGAGTTTTCAGATTAGGTGTTTAAGATTGGAGATGGAAAATTATCAGAACCTAATGATGGCGAAGCACTTGTGGAAATACCTCCTAAATTTTTACTGACTGAGTTTCGTGATCCTGTTGCAGCTATTGTTGATTCAACTTATCCAGAGATTAAAAAAAAAATAATGATCCAAGCTACTTGAAGGGCAGAGCTTTTTGAACTCCAACTTTGGATGTTGTTGACAAAGTTAATGATTATATTCTATCTCTTATTCCTGGTGAAGCTAAGGAGTACCTAAGCCTTGATTCTATATTTCCAGCAAATGAACAATTTGAGTTCTTGCAAGAATTGCATCCGGTTGAGTACTTAAACACATTGCAGTGCTCAGGCTTGCCTAATCACAAATTGATATTGAAAGTTGGAACTCCTATTATGCTCATTCGAAATATTAATCAATCTGCAGGACTTTGCAATAGCACACGACTTATTATTACACAGCTTGGTGTTAATGTTGTAGAAGCTAGACATATATCTGGGACTCACTTTGGTGAAAGAGTATACATATCTAGAATGACAATGACACCTACAAAATCAATTTGGCCCTTCCAACTTCAAAGGAGACAGTTTCCATTCAATATCTCATACTGTATGACAATAAAAAAAAGTCAAGGCCAGTCTCTTGATTATGTTGGATTGTATCTGCCAAGGCCTATTTTCACACATGGACAATTATATGTGGCAGTTTCAAGGGTGAAATCAAAGCATGGACTTAAAATCCTGGTTCATAATACAAAAAATAAGCATTATCTGAGACACTTAATGTTGTTTATAAAGAAATATTTCAAGATCTTTAGCATTATAGTCCATTTATTCTGAAACATTTATGAACTGTTTAATATTATATTTTTTTGGCACATCATCCACATGCTAATATAATTAGTTATTTTTATATTAAATCTTTGATTTGATTCATTTATGTTGTAGTTTCTTTGCGTATTTTTGTTGTTTACATTTTATAGATTGAAGGTTTAGTTTGGAATGATTTGAGTGATTTTTGTTTCCATAATTTCTTTCATTCATATTTCCTATGCTGACTTATTTGCCTTGTATAAATAAAGCTCGTTTGCAACAGACCAATGTAGTTGGCTTTCATTCATATTTCCTATGCTAACTTATTTCCTAACATATGTTGCTTGAATTTAAAAGCTTTTTAGGTAATATGAAAATTTCTTCCATGAAAGTCAACTACATTGGTCAGTTGCATACTGAGAAGGTGTCTTGGAAAATAGCTGTAAGAATTATAAGGCTATGGAATGTTTCTTATCGAAATTCCCCTAATGTTGTCCCTAATCTGCAAATGTTGTTGCTTGATCAGAAGGTATATTCATTTTTTATTTCTTATTAATGATACTGATAGTTAACTATGTTAAAATGATTATAGTTTATAAACAAATCTGTTAATTTTTCACATGGAGATAAAATCCAAGCTACAATTGGAACAGAGAAGTTAGTGACCAAGCATCGTGATTCAGTTGGGGAAGGAAAATGTGTCATCATACATAAATTTGTTGTGGTTGACAATTGTGGAGATTATAGAGCAAGTCAACACAAATATAAGGTTAATTTCCACTTTGGCACTACAGTCAATGTTATTGATTTGGATATTCATCTATACTACTTCAATTTTGTGCCATTCACAGATATTCTGAAAGATAAGATTCCTTTCCTAAGGGTTATTTAATTGGTAATATATATATATATATATATATATATGTCTTCAGTGGTTTCCATTTCTATTTTAACATAATAAGTCATTTATGATATGATTTCTTTATTTAGTCTTTATTGACAAATTGTTTGTCCTGTCAAACAGATGTCCTTGGAGAGATGACTGCATATGAAAGAATTCCAAAGGAATAATCTCAAATCAAAATTTATGAATCTATATCTGACAGATAAGAGGTTGTTTTTACTTTCAATAACTATTGTATTATACTCTCTAAATGCAAAATAATATTTATGCGTTAATATTATTTTTCAATAACAACAAGATCAATTGCACATTGTTTGGTGAATATGTTGGCTTTTTGCTAAATACAATGAGGGATACACAAGAAATTTCAATCATTATTATTTTTCAGCTTGCTATGATATCAAACTCTGCTAGTACATTATTATTTTCAAAGCATTTTATGTAGTTTACATTGTTCATTTTTGTGCAAAAAAACCAGAACATATCACCCTTTTTCGTGCAGGAGAAATCAAGATTTTTAATGTTTGGAATGTTTCAAAGCTTTTGATTAATCCCGACATCCCTACTGTTCAAGATTTTAAATTGAGGTAATTATATTTTTACGATGGCTTATTATCATCTTATTCTAAATTTGTAACATTGCATATATATGCGCTACCTATTTATTCAATTCTTTTTTTACTTTAGCCTCAGTTTGACAATGGATGGGGAAACATCTTCCCAGAGATACTCTCAGCTTGATCGTCCTTTCTTAAGTTAATCCCCTTTGAATGATTTCTTATCTTTTGAAACAAGAAAGAAGGTTACTGAACTGAGACGGTGTGAGGTAAATTGAAAATGCATAATTCTTTTCTTCATTCTGAATTTATGCACCTATATCTTACAAGCTGACCTATATTTTCACAACATTACAACATAATGGTATTTATACTATTCTCGCAACCATTAGAAAGATCCAAACTGAGCAGATTTGGTACATTGATGCATGCTCCATTCATGGATGTAAAGTCAAAATTGAGATTGTGCTACTCATGTGCTCTAAATGTCGGAACACTCCAAATAGAATTGTAACGAGGTATACCATCCTTTTAAATTTTATTTAAATTTAATGTTCTGTAACGATAAACACTAATCTTTGATATATTTATGTATTCTAGATATAAAGTACATGCTCAAGTAAAATATGCTTATGATGGTCTGGAGTCATTTGTGTTATTTGATGATCAAGCCTTCCTATTGATTAAAGTTAGTGCAAATGATCTCACAAACCGTCTAATTAAGGTTTGTAAAAGATTATAATCTTTATTCTTTTATTTTTTATAACAAATTGTCTACTCTTTCGTGTCTTTACTTGGAATTAATTTGTTAATTAGGAAGGAGATGACGATGGGTTTCCTAATGAGTTAGAATGCTTAGTTAAGAAAACTTATCTTTTCAAGGTACAAGTCACTGAATTTAATAAAATCAACAAATCTTCAAGTTTCATTGTGAAGAAAGTAAGTTGTAATGGAGAACTGATCAATAAATACATGGATTCTCCACCCTAGTCTCAGGTATTACTCTACTTCTCACTATAAAGAAGAATAGTAACTATTCATCATTATATGAAACTTCATTGATATACACAGATATGTATATATTGTAGTGAAATACAATATTTTTCTAGAAATGTTAACTGAGTGATTCTGCTACTGCTACTGATCTTTCAGGAGGACCACTAGTCTTGATAAATCCTAACGAAGCTGTGAGTATTAATACCACATTTACATATTCCAAATTTTTTTCTATTCTATCAAGAAAATTTTGGTATTCTTTATTTTTATAATCGTATTATTGTAGCAAATTACTTCTGTTGGAGCCTTGGCTACAATTAGTACTCACCAAACTATATGATTGATTTCCTACCAAGTTCAATTATCTAATTTTTCTTGTTTTCATTGACACTATATTAAAAAATTCAGATATATATTATCTCATTGTAAAACCACTCATTGTTAAATTAATTAGATGTAAATAGGCAATTGGTAATCAATTATTAAGTTTTGCTTTGCAGGATTCAATTCTGGATGAATCACTAAGTAACATTCCTATTGATATTGCACCTCTGTCATCATTACCTACTGTGAACAAACAAGTATGTACATACCATTAATATTATGTATAATGTGGATCACACATGAATGATTATTCTTATTCATTTAAATTTATGCTAGGATTCTATTCAATCAAATGCACCACAATCAGTTTTTGCATCTGAAATTGTAAGACAATCTCTTGCTTTACAAAGTTTAATTTTCTTGTTTGTTGAAAAAACAATAACATAGCAACCTAAAAAAAGTGCCAACATATCTGCTTCTATTATAAGATACTTTTCATTCTGAATGATTCAAATCAAATTGAATCACTCAGCTACTTTTCAGAAAACATTCTTGATGGGTGTATTTCTCTATTTGCAGTTGATAACAAAGTATGTACATATATTTTTTTTCAATATATTCATGTATTGTGTATTTCACTTATTGAGTTTATTTAATTACAGGATGATAGAGTTGTAATTTGTCATACTGAAATAGACATTATTTCTTCAGTTCAAATGACACCCCAGATTTTCAAAATGAAGAGACCAATATCAGAAACTTCTAAGAATGATATGCTTTTATGTGATTTAATATCACCACAAATGTCTTCAACTAAGTTGACTACCAAAATCAAAAGAGAAAAGTTAACTTAACTATGAAATGTTCAAGAATGATCAATTTTTTGTTTAGTAAACTATCTATTTATTTTGAAGCCTGCAAGTATTTTGTACTTAAACAGTAAACTATCTACCTTTTGCACTTGTATAAATACGGCTCTCATGTTTTGGGACTCATTTTGTTTGTAAGATTATTATTTTATGGCATGAAATATGTAAATTTTGTACTTGTCTTTGCCTTTCAATTCTATAGTTAAAATTCATTATTTACTTTGTAACAGTTCAGAACTAGTTTTTATATTATATCGTAAACTCTTTTATTTCTATAAAAATTATTTTTTTAATATTATATTCGCTTATATTTCATTTAATTTACTTCCGTTTCATTCTATTAAATCTTACCTCCAACCATTTCATTAAAAATGTTTACGTCCCATCAAGCCTAATTGTGGTTAACACAGTTTACCATTCGATTCCCGCGGCAAACTCTTCAGCATAAACAGGGACCAGAAAAGAGCCCCTAAAACCCTAACAATGGCGATTACAGGCCTCCCAAAGCCTCCAGAAATTCACAGACTTACACAATCCAAGTACATAGACTCCGTGCGTTGGCTTCCTTCTGTCTCCCCATTCCAAAAGCATGTCATTGTCGCCTTCTTTGATGATGACACCAACAACCCATCTCTCGAAATATGCTCTCTAGACCTTCCTAAACCCCTAGTCCCTCTCTCGTTGTGGACCCCACCTTCTCGCATCTCATCCCTTAAGACCAATAGATCCGTCGTCGCCGCTTCCACTCTCTCCGGTTCTGTTCACATTTTTGTCACCGGCGTGGAAAGACACGATATTTCCCGTTTGGAGCCGGTTTTTACGGTGGTGGGTAAGGAGTTTCACGCGGGTTCTGTCAATGGTGTGGATTTGATGGAGGGTAATAGTGAGTGTGTTAGTGTTGGTGATGATGGGCGGGTGAATTTGGTTAATTTTGGTGTTGAGGGTAGTTTTGGGAAGGGAAGTTATAGGAAGGTTTTTGATGGGAATGGTTTGGTTTCGTATACGGCGGTGAAGTGGGCGTCGCCCAGTGAGTTTGTGACCGGTGCGTATGGGTTTGGACTTCAGTGGTGGGATATCAGGCGACCTGGTGAAGCGGTTGGTCAGTTTAAAGGCAATTGGTGAGTGTTCTGTTTGGTTGGAGAGTTTAAGTGATGTTAGTTATAAACTCATGGTAGCTTTTGGGTTAGGCTTGTAAATTGGTTAATTATATGCCTTGGAAGTTACTATAAATTTATTTGGAATGATCCTTTTCATTTTAGTTGGTGGAAGACTGAGATTTTTAACGTTTTTGCATTGGAAACATCTGAAACTCGTTTTTCTAATGATCCATGTTTTTTATGGAGGCGGGATGGTTCGGAAAACCTTGGTTTTTTAAGATTTTGAGTATGATTTCTGCTCTGCTTCTTAGTTCATTTGGCATTTTCCCGTGGGCGTTTTCTTGCAGGAATCATGGAAAGACTTCTGGGATCATACATTCCATTGACATTCATCCTTCACGAAAACACACTTGTCTGGTAAGCTAGCTCCTTTGCGTTTATTATTGTGTTTGGTGTGAATAACTCATCCATATCCTGATTTTGGTTATTGATGTTGCTTGGACTGTTGAATCGCAATTCTTTCTTCTTTATAGTGAACTACCTTGGGGCTGATTGAAAGTTTTCCAACTTTTAGCTATGCCATTCTCATAGGATGTAGTATACTTCTCCTGTTCTCAGTGGTATGAATATATATTATCCTAGAGTACCTTTTAGGCAGGAGGTTCGGCAGGTACTGTATTTGCATGGGATTTAAGGTCGCAACAACAACCAATTATTCTTTCTGGAGTAGGGAAAGGTGAAACTATGACCCATCCATTATCTGAAAGTGAGGTTTGGGAGGTCCAATGTGACTGCTATATTAAGTCATCAAGCCGTAATTTATCATCCTCACGGATCTTACCAGCTATGTTTTGCTCAGAAGATGGAATCCTCGCTGTTGTTGAACAAGGTATGAAATTCTTACTGGAGCAGTTGATTGCTGTCTGATCCTCCACTACTTTTGTTCCAATTTGTACTTCAATGGTATCTAGGCTAAGGGCAACCTGTAGTAGTGGAGCTCTTGATGCAACTGTTTTTTTTTTGGAAAAGTCTTGATGCAACTGTTGCTAGTAATCTTTAGCCAAAAGGCCACCCTTCCATATGTGGAAGCTCTTTTGTGGCACCTTATGTGATCATTGGTTGAAGGGTTTCGTGGCGTAAACTTGGACTATTTTGTATGGCATAGGTGAGGAACCTACTGAGCTCTTAGCTGAACCCTGTGCAATCAACAGCTTTGATATTGATCGCCAGAACCCCTCGGTAGGTTCAACTGAAAATGGTCGTGATCTTCTACAATCATGTATTGCTTCTATTTGTTGATAATTCAACGTGGTATTGCAGGATATCATATGTAGTCTGGAGTGGGAATCGATAGCCATTGTATCAAGGCCATAGATGTAAGTAGTGATTCAGCTCGAGACTGAGTTTTGATATGTCAAACCAGCAAAGTAGACAATGGAGGAAATTACCAAGTCTGTATTTAGCTTGAATCTTGTTGTAGTCAATATTCCAAAGCTCTTACTGGGAGAGGTGCTTGATGCGACTGTTTGTTGTTGAAATGGTTCTCCCTTGTTGGATATATGGATCAAGATTTTGTTTTCTGTCGTTGTTGAACCATGTCCAGGCAATTGTCTCACTCGCATTCAGTTCATCAACTGTATGTAATTCTATCAGCCCTCTTCGTTTTTAACATAAAACCGATCACAATAGCAAATCAAAATCCTGGATACAATAATCTTCTAAGCAGAAGCAAAAATGTACGGAGTAAATTAAAATGAGGTTTCGTATTGTTTGGCCAGACCTTTTAATAAAGTTCAAGTCCGATCAAACATATTTTGGCTACTGACTTTAGGTTGTACCTGTCTGACTTTGGTTTGAGTTTAATCAAATTAAACTCGATTCGTAGATTTCAAATTATGTTGGACTAGTACTAAGTTGGTATATTGGATTCATGGTTGACAAAATTCTTATAATTACAGTTGATTTTGTAAAACTCTTCAGATTTTCACATTTAATTAATTACACTCTTGATAACTGAAATTAAATATCATAATTATATCAGCTATGAGAAATTAAACAAAAGGAGAAATTAGAAGAAAGAAACGAAACAGGAGAGTAAATAACACACACGGGTTGGGACGCCTCTTCACAATCCCTCCTATCCTATCCACACAGTAGTGCTCCACGTCAGGCCAATATTGCTCTTTCTTCTTCTTTTTCTTGGTCGAAGAAAGCCTTGGCGGAACACAAGAGACCACTTCTATAACAATGGCTTCTTCAACGATGTTGTCTTTCAATTTAAGGTTTTGCCCATTATCCTCCGCCTCTCCTTCTTCTTGTCCAACCCAGCTTTCCTGTTATGGGTCAAACCATTTCGCGCCCCTCAATAAGGAGATTAACTCGTTGAGACTCAGTTCCACTCGGAACATTTCTGGGTCTCGCTCAGTTTTGCTTAAAAACCCACGCTCCATCTCCGGTCTTACTCAGCAGCTTCAGTCGCTAACTGTTTTTGCTGCAAAAGGCTACAAAATGAAAACCCATAAGGTCAATCTCTTTTGCTCTTTCATTTTGCCTGTGGGTTGGGTATTTCTTTCCTATATGGGTTTAAAGGGGTTTCTTTTCCATGCTATTTTAGTTCTTTGTTACTAGAAACTTCAGTTTTTGTTAGAATTGAGATTGAATTTTCTGAGTTGTTGATAGGCATCAGCGAAGAGGTTTAGGGTGACAGGTAAGGGGAAGATAGTGCGAAGGAGAGCTGGGAAGCAGCATCTATTGGCCAAGAAGAACACCAAGAGGAAATTGCGACTCTCCAAAATGGTTGGTTTCCTTTCAACTTATTTCTGCTTGGCTTTTAGATTATTAGACGTTGGCTGCAAGAAAGATAATCGGTTTATGAGCGAATTCCTATCCTTCCTCTTTGAGAGTAATGCTCATGACAATAATATGATGTGAAGTGTGTGTGACATAGTTGTATATGATGTGAAGACATTTAAGCATACGAAAAAAATAGAGACGATAAATCTGCTGGAAAATAGGTTATTTGTGTCAGCAAGGGAAATTTGGAGCCAGACTGGGGCCTCGTAAGGGGTGAAATGAAACAAAGTTGAAAATTGTTTCTTATGGAAGCTGAAACTACCACCAGACTGCTAGAGTTAGCATTTTATTATTGCTTAGTGAAAGTTTTGGTACCTGGTTTTTTTCCCACATTGTGGTTTTCAACGTAAATCTTTGTGTTATTTGGGCTATTATATTTGCATTATATTGCTGTGATTTTGGTTGGTATCAATTTCCAATCGAACCACACAATTTGGGAAAGGTTGTAGTTTGTTGTTGTTTGTAGAATTGGGTTCCCTTTCCTGCCAACAAGTAGAAGTTAGAAGATAAGAAAGATAAGCATGTGAAATTTGCTGCTTTTGATGAATTGTAGCTTACTCCGATTTATTTGCATGGACAAAAAAGTCGTTAGCTATTTGCTAAATCTATAAAGCAATTTTAGTTCCTTGATCTATTTGCGTTGAGTCCATATCTATTCGCATGTACATATTCTTTTTGTTATCCTTTGAAAAAATTTCATCTCCTCCAGTGAGTTGCCAAATTTAATGTTACAGTTTTGTGTGATTGTAGAAGTATGTACATGCCATGTCCTTGCTTCTGGTATAGGATTCCCTAGTTTTTCTCCGCCTTGATACTGTTTTCTTCATCAATTGACATGTCTGAGGTGCATGGTTCTGGGATGCGTTCGTTCTGTTTATGATTGGCTAAAAGATTGTCATCACAGTGTCTTTTGACTCTTGAGGCAGAAAATTATACAGTTAGTATTTTAAACAATTAATGTTTAAAGACTTCAATTTGTATTGTGTCAAAAACTTTGAACAGCATAAGAAGAGAGATCTAACAACAAGATTACTGATCAGCATGTTTACTCGTATTTACTGAGAAGTGTTGCCTGTATGGAGATTAAGGTGAATTTACCTTACATTTTCAAGTGCTAGAACGTGTAATGCTGTTGGATGCAGTATTACTGTATGTATAAGCTTTGATATAAAACTTCTGAATGTGACTGTTTTGCTGGTACGTGCAGCACCCAGTCAGCCGGAGCGACTACGACAACGTAATCGGCGCTTTGCCTTATCTAAAAGTAAATAGGAACGTGCAGTAGAGATGCAACCTGAAATTCAACATTTGCTTACCTTATGAAAGATAGTTGTTCTCTGATACAATGACGAATAGCTGACATTTTTCCTCTTACCTTGAATTCCTGTATTTGTTGATGATACTAACACATCCTGTCCATCTCTTGGCAACCTACGCTTTTTGCAAGTACTTGAAGCCCAATTTGCTTCCAAAGCAGTCTCCAAGCTTCATTCTAATTACTTTTCTGACGCACAAAACGAAGATTCAGGAAGCGTTTGGTTTGAAGGTTTGAGAATGAAAGAATGGAATAATAGTAAAATATAATGTTTATTTTGAAGTTTTCAATTCTAAGAGAATGGATTTATTCCATTAAATTTGAAAATCTACTAAACATTATTTATTTCATTTCAAATTTTCATTTCAATCTAAATTTTTATCACATTTATTTTTTACTCTTTTATTCCAACTTTTGCCTTACTATTATCTTTATTTTCTTATCGTCATTTAATTCCTTACGATCTCTTATCGTGTCTTATCACGTCTCATCAACGAAGAAAATTGTGATAAATTTTTTTGACAAAATTGATTAATTTTTTTATTATAAGTTAAACATATGGAAATAGTTCCAATAAACATATGAAGGGTAAATTATTTTTATTTTTAATGAAGGTAAAAATGGTATTATATTATCTTCCATTCTCATTAATGCAACAAATCAAACAATATTATTGACATGAATACAGAAATTCAAGTTAACAAATCAAATATCATTTTTTTTATTTTTTATACCCATTTTCATTCTTTTCTATTATTATACTTATATTTATGGTCAATCTCACCCTCAAACCAAATGCCGCGTTAAGTGTCACTTGTCTGTCCAGCAATAAGCCTCTGTGTCTTCAACTCTATAATCACATTCAAGGTTTCAAGGTCACATTAAGTTTAATTTTAAGATAAAGAGATCTATAAATTAGGGATGCGCATCTTCATTTAATAAATTATGATTTTTTAAAATACTAATTCATTTCAAAATTTTAATAATGTTACAAATTATATGTATTTATGATTAACCAACAACTCACTTCATATTAATATAGTTTCCCACTTGACCTCAGTTTGTTCTAACGACAGACCAAAAACGTAACACGACAACGTACAGCTCTTATATTATCAATTGTCTCTTTCACTTTACCTCAGTAATCAGTGTGTCGATTTATCAATTACACTAATATAAAACTCTTCCTCTCTATTATCTTTTATTCTGAATAAATAATTGATGCCATTGATTCAAATAAAATTCGTTATAAAACCATTTATAAATTATGATAATTCAACTAATCACCTTATAATTACCAACAAATTTACAAGGTAAAAAAGTGTTTAACAGAGTAATTTAAAATTAAAAAACCTTTAAACATTTAAAATTTCTATTTTTTCTAATTTTTAATTTTTAAAAATTTTCAGTTTAATTTTAATTAAAAATAAGAAAAAATAAATAAAATATAGACATCAAACATTGTATACGTTACTATTCGATTAAGTTTTTAAATTCAAACTAAACTAATTAGATCAAACTTAAACTAATAATTTATTATAATTAAATTATTAATTTAAGCTAAATTTAAGCAATGAATTAGATTATTATAATAGTAAAATTTGATTAGTTTATATATAAGATTCATATTTCATTGTCATTTTTTAACTGAAGTTTAAGAATTTTAAAAAAATAAAAAATCTAAAAATTTAATAAATTTTCTAAAATTTCTTTTTATATATTCTACTTTAATATTATATTATATTTTATATATACCTACTAAGTCCCGGAAAGCATGGTACATATTCGTTATTACCCGTAATTAGGCCTTACGTTTCACCCAGATCACCTGTTGTTAATCAGACCAAAAAGGCATGCAGCACACGAGTACTCGTGTCAAGGAACTGTTGAGTGCAAGGGACGTCAGGATCTTGCACCACACGTTTCATACCGAACCAACCACCGCCGTCAGTAAAGTATGGAATCAGTGGGCCCCACATATATCCGCTAAATACTATTACGTGTATTCCAGCACGTGTTCTACATCTTGTCAAAAACTAAAAGACGAAAATGCCCTCACCCTTGGTCACAGTGACAGACCATTTTCGTAATTTTGGGTTGACCGGGTCAAAACGACTCGTGCTAGTCGGTCTAAAACGCGGGTCTACGAATGCATTTCACGTGTGTGACACCGTTAGGCAGGCGCTCTTTTGTCTCTCTCTAGCGTTATCTCTCTACATTTCTAGGGTTTTCGAAGAAATCATCTCCCGAGATTTTCTCGTTCTCAGTTAATCTGCAATCGTAATTTGATCTTTCCTTGTGATTTCTCGAGGAAATCTAATAATATAGTTACTGGTGCTTTCTCTTCGTGTTGGAGCTTGTGTGGAGATCGGATTTATGGTTCAGTTGACGATGAAATCGGGGAAAATAGGGTCCGAACACGAGTCGTCAAATGGAAACAAATTGCCCGTCAAGCTTGAGGTCATGGAGGATCTCTTGGAGGAAGAGCACGAGCCTCTCAATAAGCGATCCAAAACGGCGTTGCAGGCTGTTCAACAGGTAAATTTCTTTTTTCCTTATTACATTTCGTTTTATTGATGCAAAAGAAATTACAAAGAATTAGATTGATCCATCTCTCGTTTTCAGCTTTTGTGCTAATCGTTTAGGTTCAAATTTTTTGTTCGATATAAATAAAAATATAAATAAAATATTTTTATATGTGGTGGATTTGTTGAATTTTTCTAAAAAAATGATCTTTTTGTTTTTAATAGAGACTCTGTTATTGTTTTTGATAAGAAAAATATGAATATTTTTACTAGAAAGATTTTATCTTTTTCCCTCAATTTACATTTGGGGCAATCCAGCAGTGGGGTGCCGGTGCTAATGCATTTGCTGTTCAGCAATCACAATGTAATCCTCTTGATGAGCCGAGCCCACTTGGGTTGCGGCTGAGGAAGAGTCCCTCGCTTCTGGATTTGATCCAGATGAGGCTCTCGCAAGGTCAAGGCAGTGTCTCAACAGTTGGAGCTAAGCAGAATGAAAATAATGGGTTGATATCTAGGAAAGAGAGTAAAAATATTGCCGCTTCTGGTACCACTGACAAGCTTAAGGCTTCTAATTTTCCTGCATCGATTTTAAGGATTGGGAGCTGGGAGGTACGTGTGTAATGATGTTTTATTTTATTTTATTTTTAATCTTGCTGTGGTGACTTGAAATGATGCTACCGATACTTTATTTTGTTTGTCAGTGTAAGGCAAGGAATGATGGTGATCTGGTGGCAAAGTGTTACTTTGCGAAGCATAAACTGGTTTGGGAAATTCTTGAAGGTGGCCTTAAGAGTAAGATAGAAATCCAGTGGTCAGATATTATGGGTTTGAAGGCAAACTGCCCTGATGATGGACCTGGGACATTAGATGTTGTGGTAAAGCATTGAACTGCAATTCTTTTGTGCTAGTTTGAGTTTGTTTTTTTTATCCTAGCTGGTTTAGCTGTTGCTTATGAGCCTGAATAAACGATTTCTTGTGCAATGCAGCTTGCTCGACAACCCCTTTTTTTCAAGGAGACTAATCCACAACCCCGAAAGCATACGTTGTGGCAAGCCACAGCAGATTTTACAAATGGTCAGGCGAGCATACACAGGTCATATTATTAATTATTATACAATTTTCAGCTTTAATTGTTAAGTGTTGGTCTTGGCAGTCAAGTCTTTAGTTTATGGTGGAATCCTGGTGGAAATTTTAGTTGTTCTAGAATTTCTTTTCTTCTATATGGGTTAAAGTAGAAGGATACCTGTGTACATGTTTCCATTCTTCCATCAGGGACTTGGTTAAAAAATGCAATTGTTTTAGTCAATAAGTACATAAATAGTTAACCAATCTAAAGATCGCTCTGAAGTGATATTGTGGAATGGAGCAGGCATCATTTTCTGCAATGTGAGCAAGGGTTGCTAAACAAGCATTTTGAAAAGCTCATCCAGTGTGACATGCGATTGAACTTCTTAAGTAGACAGCCAGAGAAAGTATTGGATTCACCATATTTTGATCAGCAACCTTCTATATTTGAGGGTCCTGATGAATCAAAAAATATAGTTGAGTCTGGTATAGGAACCTCTATTTTGGGCGTCCAAGGTTTGCCATCACCATCTGGAGCTCACTCATCATCCTTGGAAAATGAAATGGGGGATCTTACTAGTGCAACATTAGAGCTTGCATCTCGAGAAGCTCCTTCTCCTAGCTCAGGTGTGTTGTATTGCTATTAATGCTTCCTTTTTTGATTTGTCATGAAAATCTTGATGTGTTTGGAGAATGATTTCTTCCTCGTCAAAGATCAGTTGGACAAACTTCATGGGATATATTACTTTCTTTAACTTTGGCACTATCATTTTTTAGATTTAGTCCTAGCTCATCACTCTTGCATCAATAGTAATGCACACGATCATTTTAATTATTTCCTAGCTTCTATGTTTTCTTCCTTCTTGTGTTTCTTATATAAATTTCCAGTACAATGATTTTTTCTACATTTTTGAAAGTTACTCTCAAGTGTTTTTATTAAACTATGCCTGGGATTGCATGTCTTACCTCATGGTCTTAATTGATTGCTGAATCACCTCACGTATTAGTGATGGACACCCGTGCAATTGAAGGAAGTGGAAATTGTGAATCGGTTGATTCAAGAGGCCCAAGGGATTGGGATCAGATCAAAGTGCCAGGGCTGCACCCATCTATGTCTATGAGTGATTTTATGAATCACATTGGAAATTGCATTTCAGAACAGATGACCTCTGGAAATCCGTCCTTTTCTGCTGATGGATCAGAATGCCAGGAAATTATAGAGGATATTGCTCAGTACCTTCTTAGTGACACTCAGCTAACGACAGCTTCTGATGAGAAAAGGCTCATGGCGAGGGTCAATTCTCTTTACTGCCTTTTGCAGAAGGACCCAGCATCAAACCAGAACTTGCAGCCTAATGATGAAAGTTGTGTCGAGGAATCTGACCATGGGAAGGGGATTCAACAGAACGATACAAATGAGTCATTGCATGAAAAACCTGAAGGAAGTGCGAAGGAAGTTTCTGGTGGCAAGCAGGCACCAGGCATGTCGAGGAAAGACTCATTTGGGGATTTGCTGCTTCAACTCCCTCGAATTGCTTCTCTTCCGAAGTTCTTATTTAACATTTCGGAAGACGATGGTGATAGTCAAGGAAGATAGTGCTTTTTCATTGTTTCGCAATATCAAGATGCGTTTTTCCCATCCAGATAGTGAATCTCTTGCTTCGTTGTGAAGGGAGGCTTTACTTATGTTCTAGATATTGTTACATATGTAGTGTCTCAAGTATTGTTTTATGCAGCATAGGGATTCAGAAATATGTTTTGATGAAGAATCCCCCAATTCTCCACTGTAAAATACAAAGATAGGTGTGTCCTAGCATGATTATTGGTGTTTAAAAAAATCTGGTGTTGCTAATTGGGAATAATCTTTGCTAATTATGGAATGTGGTTTTGCTCTTCCTAGCAAAATAGCTCTCTGGTCTCCTAAACGATTATACCTTTTTTATTGACCTTTAGTCATGAAAATAAGGTAAATTATATCGCCCAAATTTGCTGTTCACAAATTCTCCTGAAAACTAAGTTCGCAGCAAGAGGATGTGCACTTTTCCGATCTCTTTTGACGATGTAATGAAGAAAGGAGAGATTTTTATGCCAAAGCAAAAAGGTTTTACGACTCTAGATCTGAAATACTAGCATTCTATTTCCAAGTATCGTAATTAACTTAAACACAGTGCACATTGGGGATCTATCATCTGCGCTTCAGACACCAAAAACTGCAAGCACTGCGTATGGAAAGCATGATTACAAGAAAGGATAGCTACGTCTGGGAAACTGTGAAATTCCAACCCGAACCCGTCTCGTACAGGCGATATTGCAAGGTCCTCCGCACAGAAGAAACACCTTTCTCCAAGTTCCTCACGTGGTGCAGTATCAAATCCTGCCAAACGATAAAATAAACTTTTTAAGATTAATGAACCACTGATTATATATCCTTCAAATTATGCCTCCAGCATCATTCGGCGTCAGCCCATTTTCTCTCTTGAGACATTGATGACTTGATAAATGAGGTGGGGCTATTTTTCTTTGGAAAGTTAATCATGTAGGAATCCAACCGTGATCGAATTACGGGCGCAGCAGAAAACAAAAATTTTTACGGATTCCGAGCGGAACTTGAATAAAACATTAAACGATTTAAAAATCGTACCTTGTTCGCTTTCCAGTTGAAAAATCTTTAGAACGTTTCTAATCGATCAATCACGAGCTGTCCAAGCG
>JANZXR010000008.1:282496-299443 GCA_027575705.1 Erythroxylum echinodendron | reverse complement strand
TAATTGCATGATAATTATTCCATGGATTTTATCTTTATGATTAATAATTAAATAATTAACAAATACACAAAGATAAAGAAAGCCTTTATTGAATAATAATAATGTCATACAAATAAAATTACAACCAAAATAAATTGGCTGCAAGGGTATAAACTAACAAATCAAACACCGTCTTCCATATTTAAAATGAACATGAGAGGCTGCAAACCCGTTGACTTGATTCCCTCTCATTTTCACATAATATTCTTGATTACAGAAAAAGGTCCGAAGCAAAGTAATTAAAAATAAGATATGGGAAGAAGCATATCAAAGTAACAGGAAAACTTGGGACCAAAAACAAAATTCTTTTTGAAACATACAAACCCACTCAATATGATGCTGTCGAGATTCTAAAGTTGATGATGACATTATCGGAGACACGTGTTGTTCTGATGATGTCATTCTTGAAGGTAATGTGGTCGAATCTTTTGATCTCGTTGAATCCATTCTTTCTTTTGAACATTTCTTCTCTTTCTGTTTCTTCTTATCATGATCGGAAGGTGGTGGAGTTTCCCTTTGTTTCGTAGTGACAGCTTTTGCATAGTCTTCTTGAGCTGGAGCATTCTGGTCTCTACTCCTGGTAATTGTGTCTGAAGAAATTTTGTTGCTCTTGGCAGGCTTAATGTGTTGAGTTTGACTTGGTTCACCTGCATATAAAATGGACAGTCTCAATCTCAATGTCACAAGTGAAAGGCAACTGACACTGGTGCCTCTAACGCATGAACACCATAATTGAAAGAATGTTCTGCCCCTGATTGAATTGATACCTCTCTATGATAGAATTTTAAAATAGACCTACAGGCTCGTACGAAAAGGAAAGTTAGATTACATACAAGTCTAAGTGAGGTTCCATCCTAAAATTAATTGGTGATAGATGGAGTAGCCCACTAGATTTATATATTAATCTTCTTTCTTCTCTTTCTCCAATATGGGACAAACTCCCACTCTTTATATTTCAACACACTCCCCTCACGTGCGGATCTAACACGTGACATAATCTATCATTTCGAGGTGTTAATGATTAAAATAAGAACAACCTATTCTGATACTATGTTAAAATTTTAAAATAAGCCTACAGGCTCATACAAGAAGAAAAGTTAGATTATATACAAGTCTAAGTGAGATTCCATCATAAAACTAAGATAAATGGAGTAGTCCGCTAGATTTATATATTAATCTTCTTTCCTTGTTTTCTCCAATATGGGACAAACTCCCACTCTTTATATTTCAACACCCTGTAGTTTAGTAGAACTCTGGTCATCAGTGGTTCCCACATTGCCTCCTTCTGATTCATATACTGATACGAATTTTATCTGGGAAAGGAGCACTCATGCCATTTGAAAGTTCTGAAGTACTTTTAGAGTCTGAATCGTGCTTGTTTTCACTTTGAAATCCTCTCTGTACAACATCACTAGCAGTTAGTTTCTCGCTACCTACAGGCTGACTTCCAACTGTAGATCGTAGAGAAACATCAGGAGATGGTTCTACAACATCCTGAGATTGGAATGTTAAAAATTTAAGCCCTATTCCTTCTAAATCTGTCTCAGGTTGGGCTTGTTGAATAGTACAATGTGAAAGGTGCATGAGACGAGTTTCTTCCTCCAAGTCCACACCCTCTGGAGGGTGGTTCTGACATGAGATATTGGTAATGTCAACTCCTAACTCTAATGAAACATTAAGTGGCCTTCTTAGGATGGGATTTGAGTCATTCTTGGGTCTTATGCAATGCTTAATTGCTTCTCTCAATTCTGGGCTCGCTTTAGGCAAACCAACTTAAACAGTAAAACGTAAAGGGCGCAAAGAAAATCTTTATGCATGGGAATTGGGGGTTTTCAGGTTGCGTCTTGGGCTATACTCAATAGTTCGGTCTTGGAACAGGCGTTGTTTACGTAGGAAAGTTCTTACGTATTTATTTAACGCTGTATGGCCGACTAAACAAGCATAAGTGCATAACCCTAGACGTTGGTTCTATTCCCAACGCAATCATGATTTAATATCTTGCTAATCCGAATGCATATAATGGGAGATTGCTAGCAAATTAGAGTTATAGTTAAAACATAACTTTTTGATTTCTAGGGTTAGTGTGATACTACGGGTTTTACATAATTACAAATTCAATTTTCTATTTTTTTAAGTAATGTCTTGAATTCGTCAATTCCTACCCTATTGAGTCATAGAAATCTATGATTAAGAAATTAAATCGGTTTATGCAGTTTAATTATACAAATTTTGAACCGGCCAATTTTTTAATTTAATTTTTAACTTTTCGTTTCAATTTATTTTAATGTTGTTAAAATTGATCAGTTTATTAATTAATCAGTTGATTTTTATAAATTAATTGATTTAATATTAATTTAAAATAAAATAAACTAGTTAATTTTTATTTACCATATTTTCTTTACAATTAAAATTTAAATTAATATTTCATGACCTAACTTATTAGAAATGCCTGAATTTGGACTCACCGGCCTATTGACATCTTAAATATATGTCAATTAAATATTTAAGATCAATAATGCACTACTCCATATTGTTTTTAATAGGATTTTCTCAAACAATTTTACAAATTTATATTATTCCTACTCCTATGAATTATCACTTATTGCCATTGGTTCTTTGTCCAACCTAATTTCATTCTTCTTAATAATTTCCTTTTATTGACCTTAAAAAACTAGTTAATAACGTTAATATTGAGTAATAAAATCATTTTATTTTTATTAAAATTTAAAGATCGATTCACAAAATTCTTTTATTTCATTCTTCTTATATAATGAAAGCATTAGAATATCATTTTATTAGTGATTATACATTCTTATTTATTAAATCATCTTTTTTATGAATTTCTACACAATTAAATAAAACCTATATATGCTTATGAGAACTTGACACAAATAGCCTTTTTTTTTTTTTTAAAGAAATTGGATTGAACTCTTCTTTAATTTTTCAAGAGATATTCCTCTTTTTCTTTTTGATTTCAATGGGTTATTTTTTTATATAATTAAATGCATTCTTATTCGTTTAAAACAAATTTCTTGTGTCAAAATATAAAGTTAAAGACATAAACTAACGATAACTGAACATTAAGATCTATTGAGCAAACCTAATTAGTATAAAGACATAAATCAACCATATAATCTACCAAATAAAAGTTATGACGAAAATGTAGAATTAATAACAAAGTATAGATGAGATAATTCTCAACCCACCTAATTTTAACATAAAATGTAATGATGTCTGGTTTAATCGTAAAAATTTTGAACCGTTTAATTTTTTGTTCTTTTTCAAAATTTTAGGTCGATTTACTTTAATAATTATTGATGTTAAAAGCTGATCAGTTTATTAATTAATTGGTCAATTTTTATAAATTAGTAGATTTTTATAAACTAAAATAAATCAATTAATTTTCATTTGATAATTTTTAAATTAAATTTCAAAATTTAAATAATTAAAGACAATTTCTTTTGATTATATTTTAAATTATTTAATTTTATTCAATTTTTAGCTGATTTTTAAATAATTCAAAGATATAAATGTCGACATTTCTACTAAAAAAATATTTAACATGTTTAAGTTTTGAGACTTGATATAATTAAACATATTATATTTCTTATACCCCAATTTACAAATTGCATTTTTTGGACGGTCCACTTCACCACTTGCCTTTGCCTTTGCCTCTCTGCGCTCTTACTGCTGCCGCTATCTCTACTCGATAAAAAACAATACACATCAACATCTAAGTAAACAAACGAACAAACACGATGCAATTATAGATGTTCACGCAAGTACAAATCTCTTAGAGTACGAGAAAAATATGACCAATCAGCTCCAACAATTATCGCCCATGTACCCAAAGGAATAATTAAAGGACACAAATAATGCACAGATGATAGTAACAAGTAAGGCCAAAGGAATAATTAAAGGATACAAATAATGCACGTTTGATGGTGACAAAGACAAACGAATTACAACCGCTTGTATAAAACAGAAACAACGGTCACTAATGAAACACAGTATGTTTTTTCTTCATCATTAAAACTCCAAAATAGGAGTTTGTTTTTTTCAAAATCGCACACATATTGTCATTCTTAAATGTGGATAAATGGAAATTAACTTTCCTCCTCCTCAAATTATTGGTGGCAACTCGACAGCCACAAGGGTAAAGGACCATATGAAACTTATGGAGCTGATAACGATTCTTAAACTACAAGGGTAAAGGACCATATGAAACTTGTGCAGGTCAATGTGAAATTTCAACAATGGCTGCCCAGTTGCCACCAATAATTTGTGTATAATTGTAAAAGGTGGCATACATTAATGTAACACGTAATTACATATTTCGGATCGAACGTGAAAAGAATAAACGAAGAAATACGGAAAATATCTAATTTCGATTTCATAACTTCAAACGAACTTTTTAAAGCCGAAATGAACGCGAATTTATTGCCGTCTTCACAGGAGCTGTTCACTGGGACGCGGTCAACATCTTTCTACAATTTTTCCAAAACGTAAGCTCTCTTAACAGGTCACAGAATTCTTATACTTACGAATGATATAAGCAACTGTAGAAGACCTTAACCTTTATATATAGCTTTCATATTTAGCTTCCTCATCACAGGCTCGATATGAGTCTGGTCTATACTGATCGGGATCTATTTTCTACCTAAACTTCGATCTATTAATTTAGATCATTTATTGAATCACTTTATTATCTTTTTCTAGATCAAATTACGTAAATTAATCAATAAATATTTAAAAAACTAAAGAATGCAGTTAAATATTTTCCAAAAAAGTCAAAATTATCTGATGTGCATCACATTTAATGTCCCATTGTCACCAGCAAAAACGAAGAAAATTGTGCAATTTGTTTGAAATAGCGAGTTTAGATCTTCTGTACTTAAAAAATGGTGTACCCTATGTCCCTTCAATCTCAACCACTCATTTTTTCTCTCTTCTACTTATTGAGTGGTTGAGATTGAAGGGCACAAGGTCACGCTATTTTTTGGGTATAGAGGATGTGAACTGTGAAATAGCTTATTTAAGGTGCTCGTGCATGGCACAGCAACCATTCATCTGAATTGGCACTACCAGGGGACTGTTGACCGAGCTCGTCAGTTTCAGGATGGTGGACAAGTAAAAATCAAAATGATAATGTTTGTTCTTCCAATTATCATGCTAGGAACATGTCTGTTCCTTCACTTCCGGCGAGATTTCAAGAAGCTTATCGGAGAGGACTCCTATAAGTTGCCACCAGGTCCCCGAGGACTTCCCATAGTCGGCTACCTCCCATTTCTAGGCCCCAATCTCCACCGGTTGTTCATGGAGTTGGCACAAACTTACGGTCCAATCTATAAGCTCTGGATTGGACAGAAGCTATGTGTGATAGTAAGCTCTCCAGCTCTGGCTAAAGAGATAGTACGTGACCAAGACGTAACATTTTCCAACAGGAATCCAAATATAGCATCAAGAGTCTTCTCCTTTGATGGGAAGGACATAGCTTTTGCTCCACTAGGTCCACGGTGGCGTCAGCTGCGTACAATTCTGGTCAGGGAGATGCAGAGTGAAGCTACTTTTGGTGCATCTTACCTTCTCAGAAGAAACGAGGTCAAGAAAAGTGTTGCAATTATATATGAAAATGTTGGCCACGCCATTGACATTGGTGAATTGGCATTCACAACTGTAGTCAATATTATAGCAGGCATGTTTTGGGGTAATGTAGATGGAAGACAGGTCGCCGGGATCGATATCGGAACTGAGTTTCGGGCGGCGGCGGGACGGCTGGTTCAGATCCTGGGAAGGCCTAATGTTTCAGATTTTTTCCCTATACTTGCAAGGTTTGACATACAAGGGGTGCAGAAGGACATGAAGAAGGTTATGCAACAGGTGGAGAAAATTTACGATATTGTGATTGATCAACGGAACAAGAGAGGAAATATGGGAGAGGATGAAGTAAATGATGATGGAAAGAAGAATTTGTTGCATTTTCTGTTGGAATTCAGAGAGCACGACACTGGAGAACCAATCTCCCATGAACAAATCAAGGCCTTGCTAATGGTATGTTAATATATCAAGTTTTATTTTTTCCTCATAGACTCATCTGCACTGGAAATCCGTAATTCATCGACAAGTTTATGATATCTCTGAGACACTCCATTATTTATTTATTTATTTTTGAAAAATGACACTCCATTATCATTATCAGGACATTGTGATAGGTGGGACTGACACAACATCAACTACAGTAGAGTGGGCGATGGCAGAGATGATGCTGCATCCTGAAGTCATGGTAAAAGCACAACGAGAATTAGCAGAAGTAGTAGGTCTGGACAATGAAGTTGAAGAGACCCACGTTAAGAACTTACCCTATCTGCATGCAGTTGTGAAGGAAACGTTAAGATTACATCCTGTGGCTCCATTACTCTTACCTCGAAGCCCTACGAAATCATGCAACGTGAGCGGGTACGCCATACCAAATGATACAAAAGTGTTCCTGAACGTGTGGGCTATGCACAGAGACCCCCAGGTCTGGGAAAGTCCCTTGGAGTTCAAGCCAGAGAGGTTCTTGAGAGAAAGGTTGGATTATTTAGGACAACATCTGCATTATCTTCCATTTGGATCTGGTCGGAGAATCTGTGCAGGGCTTCGTTTAGGCGAAAAGATGGTGATGTACTTGTTGGCCACACTTGTGCATATGTTCCTGTGGGAATCTCCTGATGGTACGAGGCCGGATACCTCTGAGAAGCTTGGGGTTGTGTTGGAGAAATCAAACCCGTTACTTCTTGTTCCAACTCCTAGATTAGCCAGTTCCAAGCTCTACGCCTAGGAACTTCTGTTATTTCGATATGTAATAAAAATTAAAATTTTAAAATTTTAAATATAATTAAATAAAATACTGTTTATTTATAAAAATTTCAAATTTAGCTAAAACAACGTAGATTATTAAATAAAATTAACTACTGTATTATTATATATAAAAACTTGTTAATTTATTAAAAAATTTCTTTTTAGAAATAAACTTATTATTTTTAATAATTATTATTATAAAATAGAAACAAAATTGACCTGTTTAAAATTTTTATAATTATATATTTTGAACATATAAAGAAGGGCTTCAAATTTTTTGTACTCTTTTTCTACATGTTAAATATTCTAAGTAACATCCAACCATACGATAATTAAGAGAAAAAATTTTAAATGAGTAGGATGTTACTAAAACAAAAGGCACAGAAGATTTGAAGCGTAAAGAAGCAATGCTTCATAGTTTCTAATTTCGATGGTCGACGATGATCCACTTCACGAATTGGCAAATTAGCATGTACAGGTTTCACCCAAAAAAAACAAAAAGCATGTACAGGAGCAACTTAAGCTGCACTTGCCCGTCCAAGAAAGGAAAATTTGGTCTCGTCGGGTATCATCCAAATCATAAATGTATCCGACAAATATCAAATGAACGTAATAGCGTAGGCAGAAGATAGGGGTTGTCCACTCCGATTAGTGTCCCATTACGACATTGTGATCTGTCATTCGTCAGAATCGGACTGACACATCATCAACCAGGAGACACCCATAAGGTGGGTGTGATCTCAATGCTTCCTTTCACATGTGCGTGTAGATTTTTTTTTTATACATCAGAGGGTGCGTTTATGTGCACCTATGTGAAAAGACTGGAACGCCCCTTAGGGCGGGTAAAAGTGCCAACCACCTGTGTTAATTGCGATGGATGTTGTATTTCTTAGATTGTGTAGCATTGCTTCCCATTCTGCTTGACTGTTGTTACTCCATCCTTGGGGATGTACTAGCTGTTCGCCGATCTCTCTGCGCTGGTTCTCTAGGATAGACGTTCTAATGTTATTCGCTTCTCCCTCTCGAGTTTAGATAGAAAACACTTTCGGGAGCTGGGGCTGTTGCCGTCGAATCTGTGGTCTGTGTTGCGTCTGACTTGGCTTTGAGAGGAAAATCAATGGAATTTGAGGAGTTGTCGCAAGCCCATGTTTGGCTAGCATGTCTGCCTCCGTGTTGTGACATCTCCTGATGAAGTTGAATGTGACCTTTTCAAATTGGGCTGTCAATGTGTTGATGTCTACAAGGAAGGTCTGAACGGCGATGGGGGTGGGTTTAGATCTGGTGAGTATTTCAATCGCCTCCTTTGAGTCAGATTCTAGGTAGATCTGAGTTATGTTTGTCATTTTCGCAATTCTGAGGCCCAAAATGACTCCCCATAATTTTGCTTGCAAGACGTTGCAGTGACCTACGGCCATGGCGGCGCCAAGAATCCAGTGTCCATTTAGATCCTGGAGTACAGCACCTGCTGCCCCCATTTGATTGGGGCCTTTGGATGCTTCGTCGGTTATGACCCTGTGATATACCCCTGTGGAAGGGAGGAGCTCTCCCTGTCTCATTCCTTCAGGTTTGATGTTCCTTTGAATTAGTCTTTGATTATGGATTTGGAATGCACATGTGTTCTCTGTTATTGTACTTCTAATTTTGATTTGAAGTCCAAACGCTGTGTATTCCTTTTGTTGGAAAATCTCCTCATTTCTTGCTTTCCATAAGGACCAACAAGTTATTGTAAACCATGCTGGCCATTTATTGTTTTCCTGCAATGATAAGGAAGCAAGATTAGAAGAAATCCATGAGTTGTAACAGGTAGACTCCCAAAATGCATTTGGGAGATCCTGTTTGATGTATAACCATGTGTTCCTCGATCTGTTGCAGTCTCTGAGGACATGCAGTATGGTCTCCTCATTGCCACAGTGATGACAGTTTGGATCTGGGGCTAAATCCCTTACTAGTCTTTTTGTATTTATCCATAAAGCGCCCCTCTTTGTTTTCCAGATGAAAATTTTTACTCTTTCTGGGACATCCAGGTTCCAGAAGTGTTGCCATTCCTCATTTTCTGGGTCCCAATATTGACTACATAGCTTGTTGTAAGCTGAGTGTGAGGTGAATCTGCCATTGGCAGATCACCTCCATGAAATAGTGTCGTTGCCATGTTCTTGTCTTGGAGGTGGTAATGCCAGTAACTGGTGTATGACATGTTGAGGCAGTAGTTGTTGTAGAGTGTGAATGTCCCATGTGCCTGATGATGTTACAAAAGTGTTGACTTTGGCATATTGGTAGTTGGCTGGTATAGTAGCGGTGACACAGTCCTACAAAATGATGTTAGACGGTAGCCATCGATCTTGCCAGAAAGCGATTGTGTTATCGTCTCTGAGTTCCCACTTGGCTCCTTCCTGAATCACCTGCCATAATTTTTGAAATTGTTTGCATAGATGTGAGTGTTTGTTTGTCGGGAAGCTGTGTGGAAGGTTTCCTATGTTGTATTTAGCTTTGAAGATGTCAGTCCATAGCTTCCTTTCTCCTAAGGCCAAGTCCCATGCAAGTTTCAATATGAGTGCCCTGTTTTGCTCCTTAATTTTGTGTAAGCCTAAGCCTTATCTTTGGTTGGGTTAGCAAATTACATCCCATTTGACTAGGGAAGTTTTCTTTTCTGTGGTGTTTGCTCCCCAAAGAAATTTCTTCCAAATTCTCTCCATGTCATTGCATAGAGTGTTAAAGAAACATGTAGTCTGCATTAAATAAGTGGGGATTGTTGATAGGATGGATTTACATAATTTCAGTCTTCCTGCCATTGAAATTTTATGTGCATCCCATTTTTGTGCTCTCTTTTGAAGTTTTTGTATTATGTCTTTATAAGTGGCTGTGGTAGTTCTGCCATGTATGATTTGTGTGCCTAGGTAGGTGCCTATATGAGGAACTGCATTTATGTGTAGAATGTGTTCTAGATCCTCTATCATGTAGTGCGGTGTGTGCCTTGAAACATATAGTAATGATTTCTCCCTATTAATGTTCTGGCCTGAAATTAAGCAAAATTGAGAGAGCAACTGATCAATTAGGCTGGCCTGCTGTGTGAAGCCTTAGTAAAAATTAATAAATCATCAGCAAAAAGGAGGTGGGATAAGTGTACATTTTGTATGCCAAATATGATTGGTTCCCATTTTCCCTCCTGTATACTTTGATTTATTACCTGTGATAACCTGTTAATGCATAGTATGAATAAGTAGGGAGACAATGAGTCACCCTGTCCAACACCTCGACTGGGTTGGAAGGGTGGACCTGTTATTTCCTCCCATGCAATCTGTGTTGAACTTGTGGTGAGTGTGCTCATGATTAGGTTACAAACCATGTCTGTTAATGTATCCAATATGAACTCCCATATGAGTTTGTCAAATGCTTTTGCTAAATCTATATTTAGTGCCATATAAGAGTGATTTTTTAGATTGTTATCCATATGGTGAAAAGCCTCTTGTGCTGTGACTATGCACTCTGTAATGGATCTGTCCTTGATGAATGCAGCCTGGTTGGGCTGAATTAACTATCGGAGAACCACTTTAGTCTATTTGCTATAACTTTTGTCATCAGTTTTGCACATATGTTGATGAGAGAGATGGGTATAAAGTGACTTACAGTGGTTGGTTTCTTGAGCTTTGGGATGAGTATGATTATCCCTTTGTTCAATGTTGGCTCCATATGTGATATAGTGAAGGCCTGTTGAACAAGGTTATGGAGAGATGTACTGACTGTGTTCCATTTGTGTTGGTAGAATCCAACTGTGAGCCCATCAGGCCCTGGGGATTTGTTTGGGTCCATATCAAATAGTACAACATGAACTTCCTGTAATGTAGTGTCTTTGGATAGCAATTCTTTTTGGCTAGTTGTGAGTTGTGGCCACTGGTCTCTTATTTGGTAGTTTTGTATATTTGGTTCTCTGTTGCTCCTTTTGTACAGATCACTGTAAAACTGTGTGACTTCATTGCTTATCTGGGTTTGATCTATGGACCATTCTCCAGTGGATAATTGGAGGGATTTGATTGTTGTGTGTTTCTTCTTTTATCTGTGTTTTGCATTGAAGTATGCTGTGTTTTTGTCTCCCTGGGAGAGCCAGATTGCCCTTCCATTTTGTACATGGAGTTCCTCCTCTTGAGTGAGTAAGGTTTCCAGCTCTGATTTGAGTTTCTCTTCCAACTTCCAGAGTCTACTTTTGCCCTGTTCGGTGATACATTGTTGTATGCCTGCTAATCTTGCCAGGCAGTGTCTCTTTTTTCTATTAATATCCCCAAAAATGTCATTTTTCCAAGTGTGTGCTTACTGTTGGAATTTGGTGAGTGTCTCCTGTAGTGTTGCCTTGGTGTCCCAAACCTCATGGAACCATTGTTTCCATTGAGGATGGAACTCCCAAGCTGACCAATATTTAAATTCTGTGATAAAGGGTATGGTGGGGGTGAGCACCTGATATTAATGTGCAGTGGACAGTGGTCTGAATTTATCCTTAGTAGGTGTTTTATTGAAGAATTGGTTACCCAGTTGATGAACTCATTGTTTGCTAGGGCCCTGTCTAATCTAATAAAGCATTTTTTGTTAGTCCAAGTAAATCGTGTAGCTGAGTATCCCTTTTCATGCATGTTGGCAAGTGTTATCCAGGTCTGGAATCTTGTGCATCCTTTAGCTTTCCTACCTCCCAGTTTGTCTTCTGGTGATATTATTGCATTGAAATCTTTCGCTGCCATCTAGGGGGATGATATTACTCCTGCAAGAGATGCTAGTTTGTCCCATAATGCCCTCCTCAAATTGGAGTGAGGGCTACCATAAATGGCAGATAACAGGAAGCTTGTGCCTTCTTGTAACAATACATTAGGATGGATCATTTGCCATGATACATTAATGATGTAAATTGAGATTTTATCTGTACAAAGGACCTATATACCACCTGCAAAACCCACAGCCTCGACTCTATGTGAGTTAGGGAAACGAAGGTTGTTGATGATGTTTTGTGCTTTTGTTCCACTGGTTCTTGGTTCATCATCTCGTCGGGCATTTTTGGTGGAAAAAACAGCCCGTCAGCACGACCGCTGGGTACCTTCGGTGAAAAAATCACCCCGTCGGCACTACCGCTGGGCACAAGTATAATGAGAATATCAATTTTATATAAACAAACTAGTTGCTTAAGAGTGTAAATGGTTCTTTTATTAGAAATGCCTCTGCAATTCCAAGAAAGTAGATTATAATCCATTGATGATGTTGAAGTTTTGGGGTCTACCTGTTGGAGACAGGTAGATCACCTTCCCCCTTAGAGCTAGTGTCCATGTTAGGGATAGAGGGTTCGGGTCCTTCAAAGTTACTTCTCACATGGTCAGGTTGGTCCAGTAAGTCAACCCCCTCCCTTGTTGCTTGTTTGGTGGACTTTCGCCTGGTCCTAATGCGAATCCCGGTTGTTGATGCAGGTTGGACCAGTCCTGGGTTTTGTAATGGGTCTTGCTCCTGGCCTTTTGTTCCTCTCAGTTTTTCAGGGTCTGGATATGGGATTATAGAAACTGTGTGGTTTTGGATAGCATTGGACGTTTGGGCCAGTGGTGTAGTAGAGGGGATATTTGGAGAATTTAGGGGAAGGGGTGGGTGAGCTTGTGTAGATAGGTCTGGGATAGATGTGGGGATTGTTGGTAGACTTTGGGTGTGGATTGTAGTGTTATCATGGGCCGGCCCAGTTACTTGGGTGGTCTTCTTGACCCAAACTGGTTCTTTATGGGATGCTGAGTACTTTCTTTTCTGTCTGGCAGGTTGGGCCTGAGTAAAATTGAATTGGGCCCTAGGTGTTGAGCTGCCTGACCCAAACGAGAATATAGGTGAAGAGGATGTGGGCACCTCTGTTGCCTGTGAAATCAGGGCGTCGTACCTGCCCGAAGTAGATACGTGAAACTTCTCTTTCTTTTGAGTTCCACCTGGCTTTTCATTATAGCCTGCGCTTGTAGGCTGACGCATCTTATTCTTCTTTGCAACCATCCAAGGCCCGAGTTTCGTGAAATCTATCCGTTCAGATGCGACGGTAGCGTTGTCAGTGCTTGTTGAGACATAATGATTAGCTGTCATAGATGTAATAGGGGGTGGATTTGACGTCTGGTGGCTTGGGCAACCGTCGGTAGCCATTGATGAAGCTCCTTGTGTCTGAGATGTTTGGTTGCTGGAATCTGGACGGTCGGCTGTGGCCAATGTCGACACTGAATCTAAATTACCATCTACAACTAATGATGAATTAGCGTGCTGAGGTCCTTGATCCTTTTGAGTCTTTTCAGAGTGTTTCGGTCGCAACTTATGGCAGAACTCCTTGCTATGACCATATCTTGCACATTCGAAACATATGTTGTGTAAAGATTCGTATTCGACCCTGTAGAATTTGTCATCAATTGTAATGTTGGTGGTGAGAGGGTTCCTCAGGTCGATGCTCAGTGCTAGTTTGGCGAATAGTCCCCTTTAAGCACCAATGGTGTGTTCATTGGCTTTTGTGAATTTGCCTAGTGACTTGGTGATCTCAATAAGGACTTCTTCATGAAAATATCGTGGTGGGAGCCCTGGAATGCGAATCCATGTAGCTACTGCCTCGATGTTTTCTGATTTTGTATTGAAATCCCTACTCCATGGGTGCACGGTAAGATAATGTCCTTGGATTACCCACGGTCCTTGTAATAATGCTTTGTAATAATCTTCTTGACAGGAGAGCTTCACCAAGAAGAAGCCATCTTCAATGTCGATGATCTCCAGGTTACCCTTTGATCGCCAAAGTCTATTAACCTCTAGTACAGAACCCTGTAAGTTACTTCTCGCCCTAGAGGCCTTATGATTACTGTGTTTTGAAAGTTGAGGTCTATGTGTTGTTGGATTTTCTCTGAAAAATTGACCTTTGGACCTGAGTCAGTTTCGCCGTGACATGGAACTTCTTGAAAGGGTTTGTACTCAGCATGTCTTTGAAGGAAGGCTAAGCTGAGGATGAGGCCTGTTGTGATGTCTCCTTTGCCGTTGTCTGAGGTGGTACGTCTTGCATTGTTGCTTGAGACCCATCAACAGAGGCGGCCAGAGCAGTGTTCCCTGTGATGTTACTGACACCATCAGAATTAGACATTTGGATATCTTAGGAGCTATTAGGATTTTCCTGAATATTCTTATTCTTAACTTTAAGAGTTGCTGGATTGTCATGGCATGTGATTCCAGCCGTTTGGCCGGAATCAATATCCATTTTATGTTGTTATGTAAAAACAGAAAAAAAAGCTTGCAAGTTACGATGAGAGGGGATTGGGAGAGAGAAAAGGAAACAATATATGGTGAGCTTCAAGTTTTAGGATTATGCTCGAGTATATGGGCGTGTAGATTTCGATCAGCAGATGATCTGTCCAATGCTACTCTATTTAATTTTATCTAATTTAAAATTAGTCGTTATTTTATTTAACGAGAATAGATCTTCTATTTAATACTACTATGTACAATGCTATCTAATTCAGAAAATATCGTTGTTTTATTTAAATACATATTTTCTCTTACATTACCGACGGAAGAGGAGGAGGAAATTAAACAATTTTTAAATTTAACTTAATATTTTTTATAATTTATAAATTAATTAAACAATTTTAATAAATTAATCAAATTTTAAAATTTAAACTTTTTTATTTTAAAAATTTTTATTTAAAAATAAAAATAAAAAATAAAAAATAAAATCAAAATATGTGTCATGGGCTCGTGAAACAAATGAAATCAATTTTTAAATTTTAATTTTTATCGTAAAATTTTATTTAAAAAATTAAAATGTCTTAAAATTTAATCTTTACTCTTAAAATTTTATTTAAAATTAAAATTAAAATAATAAATAAAATCAATTTTTAAAATTTAAATTTTTTATCTTAACAATTTTATTTAAAAAATTAAAAATAAAATAATAAAAAATCAAAATCAAAATCAAAATACGTGTCGTCTGTGACACAAATGAAATCAATTTTTAAATTTTAAATTTTTTATCTTAAAAATTTTATTTAAAAATTAAAATTAAAATAATAAAAGCAAAATCAAAATATGTGTCATGGGGATGACAAATGAAATCAATTTTTATACTTTAATTTTTATCTTAAAAATTTTATTTAAAATTAAAATTAAAATAATAAGAAAACAAAATTTTATTTTAAAAATTAAAATCAAAATAATAAAAAACAAAATGTGTCACAAGTATGAGTTTTAAAAATTGATTTCATTTGTGTTACGAGCATGACACTTCCGTAACACATATTTTGATTTTTTATTATTTTTATTTTTAAATTTTAAGATATAAATTTAAAATTTAAAATTTAATTTTAATTAATTTATAAATTATAAAATCATTAAATTAAATTTAAAAATTGATTAATTTTATTATTATTATTATATTAGCCCGCACTGAAAGCTGCGCTGGTTGTGCAAAGGAAGCAAAAGACAAAGACAATAAGTTTTTAAATAGAATGAAGATATTTTTTAAATTAGACAAGGCTAAACAGAGTAGTATTAGACAAAAGATCTACTCTCGTGATCTCAATATTTCCTTGACATGCATGTAGATTTCGAAATTTGTTGACACGGGTCTTTGCAGCATGATCGTGAGATGACTCAAACTTAAATATTTAAACCTTTAAAGTTTGATAATATTTTTTAAATTTAATTAAACTAAGTTTGATTTAAAATATGGATGTATTTCAAAGATTGCACAAAAAAAGACTTTCTAAGAAGCAAGAGAATCTAGAGGTGTTCCGAGACACGAGAATGAGTGGCGACGTTTGCATGCTTCATGGTGAACCACTGCCAAAGCCACCAGATCCTAAGGGCGGTGAAGGAGGACAGAAGGAAAGAAAGGCTACGTTCAAGGAGAAAGTTTTGGGTGTTCAGGCTGAGGAGAATAAGGAGGTAAGAAACCTTATTGCACATGGGCTTATGAAGCTAGAATTGGTAGAGGGAAATAGGCTTTTTCCCAAGTTCTCAATAGATGATGGAGAGTATAATCGAATTTGTCAACCATGGCAAGACTGCCTTGTTGTCAAATTGCTGGGAAAATCCATAGTTTATCTAGCCCTTACTGACAAATTGAAGGCTTTATTGAAACCTACAGGAGGATTTGAGGTGATTGATGTCAACCATGGATATTTTTTGGTGAAGTTTGACTTAACAGGATTGAGAGAAGGCGATGAATGGGGCTCCTTGGCTTATCTTTGATCATTACTTATCAGTTAAGCCATGGACTCCAGATTTTGTGGCTGCAAACTCAAAGATCAACACTACGATGGTATGGATACGTATACCGGGACTTGGTCTCCAGTTCTATGATGACAGCATATTGCTCACGTTGGCAACAGCAGTGGGTAAGCCTATTAGAGTAGATATGCGTACGTTGGACATGCATCGGGGTCGTTTCGCATAAGTATGTGTTGAAATAGATCTCAATCAGCCTGTAATTGCAAATTATGTGTGAGGGCACGTGGTATAACATTGAATACGAGGGCCTTCATCTCTTATGCTCATCCTGTGGATGCTATGGCCATGTATTCAGAAACTGTTCACTGCTCCCAGTACAGCACAAACGCAACCCTGTGGCAACGTTGGAAAGGGTAACAACGGTGGCGAACAGCATGGAGGAACAAGCGCCGCAAATCGTAGGAGCAGTTAATGCTAATGATATGCAGAATGTAATTGTAGGCGGAATGCATGGAGAGAATAATGAGACCATTACCCCTCCTATGGACCCCCATGGAACTTGGTTAGTGGTGCAGAAAAAGAAGAAACAAACAACTAAGCAATCCAAGGATCAAATTAGGGAGACTATCAAGGGTGTTAAAAATGGTAACAAATTTGGTGCTCTATCTACGATTATGGATATGCCAGATCCTTCCATAGATACCAATATCGAATTTAATGCTAGAAGTATGAAGACATCAGCTTGTGTGGTGAGGTCTAATACTAAAAAATGTTTTAGACGTGATGGTGCCAAGCAGGGAACAGTAGCACTCAATCATGGTCAATCAAATCCTAGCCATGCCAATCCTAACGTGAAGGGGAAGCTAGCCATGCAAC
>JANZXR010000008.1:263870-282396 GCA_027575705.1 Erythroxylum echinodendron | reverse complement strand
TGTCTCATCGATTAAAATGTGATGTGTTTTGTTTCAGTTTAAGTAATCAAAATGTTTTGAAAAAGAAAAGTGGGCCCGAGTTAATGATCATTGATAAGAGTATTCAAAAAAAAAAATACCGAATTTAATTGTTAAGTGATGTGGCACGCCACCCTCGCGGGACACGGATTCGGATATCACCATTGATATCGGGTTCGGGTCCAGCGGGAGTGGGGTGTTAAATCTGCTCCTCGCCCTTCTTATCCGCAGCCTACCTTTACTCGCCCGCCAGTGCCCCGTGCTTTTCCACACCAGTCCCAGTGGCAGTCGCAAGCTTATTACACCTCTCCCGCATCGTAACTGCCACCTGCCCAACCTTCTGCCCAACACTCCCGGCCGCACTTTGCACAGCTGCCCATGCAGCCCCTCGTGCCTTCGTCCACTCAGTCAGCTGCAGTGCACCATCCTCCATCGTCCACACCTTCTTGGTTGTTAGACAGTGGCTCCTCTCATCACATATCTAATGACCTTGCTAATCTCTCGTTACACTCGCCCTACACACAGTACGACTAGGTGTATCTTGGTGATGGGTCCTCCTTGCCCATCACACACTCTGGTTTGGTTACCTTACTTTCTAGTATTCGTTCTCTTACTTCAGACAATGTTTTACATGTTCCTACCATGAAAAAGAATTTACTCTCTGTGTTTCAACTTTGTCAAATAAATGATGTTACTGTAGAATCTACTTCTTCTGGTTTTGTTGTGAAGGATCGGTGCACAGGAACACATCTTCTGACATGCCCCACTAGAGGTGGCATCTATGAATGGCCGATCTCCTCCTCCTCACCCATCACTCCACTTCTCCATTTTTCCAATGTTCGCACTTCCCTGTCCACCTGGCACCCTCGTCTTGGTCATCCGACGTCATCTATCTCTAAACATGTTCTTTCTAGGTTTAGTTTACCGTTTTCTAGTAGTGAGTCCAATAAAGATTGTAATGCCTGCAATTGCAGCAAAAGTCATAAGTTGCCATTTTCTGAGTCCTCCATTGTGTCTACCAGACCTTTGGAAGTTATTTATTCTGATGTATGGACCTCTCCAGTACTTTCTACTGATAATTTCAAATATTACGTCTTATTCGTGGATCATTTTACGAAGTATTTATGGCTTTATCCTCTCCGCCACAAATCTGATGTGCACTCTGTGTTTAATTGTTTTCAAACATTGGTTGAAAATTTCTTCAATCTTAAGATCAAATGTCTCTATTCTGATAATAGGGGCGAATACATTGCCCTTGCCTCTCACTTAGCATCTCATGGCATTACTCATCTTACCACACCTCCTCACACTCCCAAACACAATGAATATTCGGAAAGGCGTCATCGTCATATTATTGAGACTGGTCTTAGCCTTCTCCTTCATGCATCTGTTCCTCTTTCTCATTGGCCTTATGCTTTTGATACTGCTATTTATCTCATTAATCGTCTTCCTACTCCCACACTTCATATGAGATCCCTCTATGAGTCTCTCATTGGTCAACCCCCTAATTACTCAAAAATGCGTGTCTTTGGTTGTCTATGCTATCCTTGGCTTCGCCCTTATACTTCTCAGAAGCTTAAACCTCGCTCCACTCCGTGTGTCTTCTTTGGGTACTCTAAGAACCAAAGTGCCTATCTAAGTCTTGATCCTATTACTTCTCGCCTCCATGTCTCTCGCCATGTCAAGTTTGTTGAGTCAGTCTTTCCCTTCCAGTCCACCTCCTCGTCCCGCACCTACCACGTGTGATGAGTGGCTACCACCATACTATCTTCTAGCGTCTGTTACCTTGGCCGATCATTCCACAGATGCCCCTACTATGGTGCCTTCAGACATAAGTTCTGGTGCTGCGTCTCCTTGCCACAAGATCAACCTCCTCCTGTTCCTACCACTGTTTCTGCCTCATCTAAACCCACACAAAACCTCCATCCTATGATCACTTGCTCCAAAAATAATATACATAAGCCCATCTCCAAACTCACCCTTTCCACTCAGATAGCCTCATCCCCAAATATTTTACCCACAACCGTCTCTCAAGCTTTAAAAGACCCAAAGTGGCGCAGTGCTATGTTAGATGAGTTTGAGGCTCTTGTTAGCAATGGTACTTGGGATCTTGTTCCTTCTGCTGGGGTACAGAACTTAGTTAGTTGTAAGTGGGTCTTCCGTATCAAGCGAAACTCAAATGGGTTTATTGATCGGTATAAAGCTCGTCTTGTAGCTAAGGGCTTTCATCAGAGGCCTAGAATTGATTATCAGGAGACGTTTAGTCCAATCATCAAGCTGACCACCATCAGACTTATTTTAACATTGGCCATCAGTTGGGGTTGGTCTTTTCGTCAGCTTGATGTGAACAATGCTTTTTTAGAGGGTACTTTATATGAGGATGTCTATATGGAGCAGCCGCAGGGGTTTGTTGATCAGGATCGTCCCCATCATGTGTGCAAGCTACGTCGTGCTATCTATAGTCTCAAGCAGGCTTCCAGAGCTTGGTACTTTGAGCTCAGGACCTTTCTACTGTCTCAGGGTTTTGTTAACTCTCATACTGATACTTCTTTGTTCATTCTACATCATTCTGGGGTTACCATCTATTTACTTGTCTATGTGGATGACATCATTGTTATTGGCTCTTGTTCTCGGGCTGTTCAGAGATTATCTGTGTTGGCTGCTCACTTCTCGATCAAGGATCTTGGTCCCCTCTCTTACTTCCTAGGTGTGGAGGTGCTCCCCCATTCGCAGGGTCTTCTTTTGTCTCAGAGGAAATACATTATGGATCTTCTTCAACGGACTAATATGCTTGATGCTAAGCCTGTTCTCACTCCCCTTGCTGCTGACTGCTCTTTGACTCTGACCGCAAGTACCTCTCTTGATAACGTGTCTGAGTATCGTACCATTGTTGGTAGTCTGCAGTATCTCTCTCTCACTCGTCCGGGCATTGCCTTTGCTGTGAACAAGCTGTCACAGTTTATGCATCGCCCTACTACTGCTCATTGGTTAGCTACGAAACGTCTCCTTCGTTATTTATGTGGCACCCTTAATCTTGGTTTATTACTACGGCGCGTTCCTCAAATTTCCATGCATGCTTTCTCAGACTCTGACTGGGCCGGAAACAAAGATGATTACACTTCTACCAGTGCGTATATTGTTTCTCTTGGGGGAGCCCTATTTCTTGGTGTTTGAGGAAACAACGCACTGTTGCTCGTTCCTCTACTGAGGGGGAGTATAGGTCTGTTGCTTCTACTTCCTCTGAGATCCGTTGGTTGTGTTCCTTACTTGCGGAGTTGTGAATTCCATTGGCTACAGTCCCTGCTATTTACTGTGATAATGTTGGCGCCACCTACCTTTGCTCTAATCCTGTTTTTCATTCAAGCATGAAGCACATTGCCTTGGATTTTCATTTCACTCGTGAACAGGTTCACCAGGGTTTGCTCAGGTCTCGCATGTCTCCTCTGCTGATCAGCTTGCCGATGCTCTTACCAAGCTTCTGCCTCGTTCACATTTTCTGCCTTTGCGTGGCAAGATTGGACTGACCTACCGTCGTCCATCTTGAGGGGGCATATAGAGGAAATAATTCCTTATATATATTATTACTGTATTACCTTAGTAACGTGGTTTTCGTTTTTTACCACAAGACCCCTTGTATATATATACTCTCATTAGTAATAATACATTTAACCCTTTTTGGTTCAATACTATCAAAGCCACAGGAGAAATCAGATACCTACAAGATGGAGGAGAGGCGATTACGACGACAACCTTAATTTAGGGACATCTGAAGATGAAGCCAAAAGTGAACAATGACTTTACCCTTTTCGACTGAAAGCTTGTTATTTGTTGTCTTAACAGTGTTGTTTTCTTGTCTTTGTTTTCTCAAGTTTCTTGGATATGCGACGTCGTTGCTAGATGGGTTGCGTTATTATCCTGGCTGAAGACCTGTACATATTATTTTTATTAATACCATTTACCTTTTCAAAAAAAAAAAGAATTGATATGACCATGTGGGAGCGGCGATATTAGTGGTACAATTGACATCTCGTAATAATTATTTTAGGGTTAAAATTATTTTGAGAGCAGAATGCAATATTGGATTATTTGTGTTTGCAATCTTGACTTCTGTGTGTTACATACTTATATCATGGGGCCTGGAGATTCGCATGGAAGGAATGTTGTGATTGTAACAATTTTCAAATTCAAGACATTGATGTAACCCTGTAAATGGCATAAATTTAAAGTTAATTTATTAATTTCAAGTTAAATTGAATAAAATTATCATCTTTACTAAATAATGAAGTTTTAATGTAAGAAATTAAAAATTTGAATCTTGATGAGATAAATTATACCTTAAATCAGTCTTTAAAAGACCAATTATTCTTAAAAATATATTAAACATGCAATTATACAAAATTTAAATTATTACAATCTGAAGCTGATCCCATGAGCTCGAAACATAGACAGAAAGGTTTGGTCTAAGAATGTACGGGATGTCGCATCAACCCTAAAAGAAGAAGAACCAAGCCCGTTGTCTTGATTATTTATTGGCTACTTTAAATTATTATTGGGCCTAAAAGCCCAATACTGTACTCACTGCCGCAAGTATTCTATTTTAGGCTGACAATGTTGGACTTTTTCAAACCAGGGCAATTGCATACGATGCTATAAAAAAAGAGTTGGTACAGTTTAAAGAATGCGAATTGGTACATGCAAACTGTAGTTTCTTACACGAAATTGCTTTCTAGAACTTTGGATTAACTAATCATGCAATCCTTGCTATTTTGTAGTTCAAAGAAACAAGCTTATCGCCTTAAAACTCTGACAGATTCGTGGGTTCTGATGTTGGCACGTTTCGAATAAGTGTAAATAATGAAATTGTCCAATTGTCCAAGCCCACTGAACTTTCTTTAGGTGTTAACAAACAAATGGCAAAGCTGAAGGCTTTATGGATTAATCTTAAGGAAATTAGGGACTGAAGAAATCACGAGGAGAGAAAAAGCTTTGATCTTTGATAACATTTTGTACGGATTTTAATACTGAATTTTTGTGGAAGCTTAAACTTTTTCTGCCAGTTATAGCAACAGATTGTTACTTACAGTGGCCACCATCAATAAGAAGCATAAAAATTGGAGAAGCACCTAACGAGCTTTCCCAGCTTTCCCATATACAATGCCCGAGTTGGTTGGCCTCGTCAGGTACGAAACTCAAGAGGTGCTTTTTTTTTTTGGGGTGTCAAGTCAAAGTTTCTGCGTACCATTGCACTTTGCACTTAAAAGCAGAATTGCTTATTTCATGTGTCTCATATTTCGGCGCGACAAGATGGTAAAAAGTAAATTACGATTTAATCTTACTGAATTTTATAGAGAAGAGACCTCGTGTTTGGTTTGCACAAAAAATCACCACATTAAACGAAACTCTCACGCTATTACTGTCTAAGACTCGAAACTAAAATCTTGCACTTAACAACCTACTTGAAGATCATCTGAGATACCCGTGCGGGCAAATTTTCTGCGTACCCATATACGTAAATAGAACACTCGCACTCACTGAGTTCTTAGTTTGCTTTTTCTCTTGATTTGTCAGGCTTCTGTTATTGTAAAAGGGAAAAAAGGGGAAAAAGAATCAAGCATTATTGGTCATAGTGGACCCAAAATGGCGTTGCACTCAACGACCAACGGAGGAACCGTGCTGGTGTTACCATCAATAGCCCATCTTGCTTTCCATACGTTTTCTCTCTTCGTGTCTATTTATAATTCTATCTAACACGATTGGTCAACCATCCTCATTAAGACCTCTGAGAAATGGCAAATCCCAAATGGGCACTTGATAGCTTCAAAATCTTCCTTATCACCATAACTTTGATGAGTTTCCAAGTTGGCTTCTGTGCTATAGCGTTGTCAACGTCTGATGAAGACATACCTTCTCAGCAAAAAATGGACAAAGTCGAAGATTTGCCTGGCCTGAGCTGTAATGTTAGTTTTGCACACTACGCTGGATATGTCACTGTTAACGAAGAACATGGGAGGGCTCTCTTTTACTGGTTCTTTGAGGCCGCTGAGGACCCTGATTCCAAGCCTCTTGTTCTTTGGCTCAACGGAGGTCAAAATTTGATAAAAAGATTTTTTTCAATCTGCTTTCCTTATTTTATCACTTTTTGTTTGCTTTTTCCTGTTTCACTATTTATATGGATAATTGGCTTTTAATCTATTCCTTGTAAAGGCTTAACCTTTCACTTGCTTTGTAATCATTCCCAATCCGTACTGTGGTGGCTTTCTACTTGCTTATCGCTTTTTAGGTGCTTGCTTGTCAGTGATTTCTGCAGTTTTATTGGTTGGAAACTATTTGATTTATTAATAGTAAAGCAGCGACAAGTCTTCATCTCTAAATGCTTGTATTCTTCAATCTTTAGGATCAAAAGGGTGTCTCGGTACTGGGAACCATTTTAGCTTCATTTTCTTTATTCTGCTTCAAGAAAATGTACGTTTATCTTTCATGAAAAGGGTTTTTTCTTCTGTAGGACCTGGATGTTCTTCCATAGCTTTCGGAGAGGCTGAGGAGATAGGCCCCTTTCATGTCAAACCAGATGGGAAGACTCTTTATCTGAATCCATATTCTTGGAATAAAGGTAATCAAAATCGTGTCATTTTGATATTGGCAAGTAAAACTGTTGGTAATTAAACCCGTTGCCTATTGGCTGTCCCTACTTATAAGGTATAGATGAAGAATACTGCTTTCTATGCTACCTATTTACATTCTTGTAGAAGTATGATACATCGGTTCATTCTTTTTTTCCTTTTCTTACTGTTTCAAATTTATTCAATGCCTTGCCCACATCTTCCATTTTCTGTTATGGCAGTGTGTGTTGGTTAAATATGCTAATTGTTGCTAAAAGAATCCTCTGTTTAACTAGTGGATTGTCTTTGTTGGTTTGTTAAAAGGTTTTGGGAATAGATTACCCCAACTTGTTCCTTTGATTGTTAGACATATTACTATAATTCCAATGAGCTTGGAATAATATCCCAGTAATTTTAACACTTTGCAGTCGCCAACATCTTGTTTCTTGATTCCCCTGTTGGAGTTGGCTTTTCCTATTCAAATACTTCCTCTGATGTGCTGAGCAATGGGGACAAAAGGACTGGTACTGATACACAACTATCTATATTGTAATTGGCCGTTAACTCTGGTTCGTTATTGCTAGCTTGTCCCCCTATACCTACCTTGTTGTTTTGTTGCAGCTGCGGATTCACTGGCATTTTTACTGAAGTGGTTTGAGCGTTTCCCTCAATATAAGGGAAGGGATTTCTACATCAGTGGGGAGAGTTATGGAGGTAGATGAGTATTTAGTGTTCTATTTATCGAGTCAGAAGTGGTATCCCAAATAAATCTAATACCAAAGTATAAAACTGAAAGTATTGATTGCGGTGACACACTCCCTGAATGCCCGCGTCAAACACTTTGGTTTAGTATTCACTTCCATAAAAACCTCGTCTTGCAAGTATCCTGAAAGTGTTCTAATATAAGGTCCATATGGACCATATCATTTAAATGCATTTCGACATCCAAACAACCGTTAGAATGACCTAATGCTTTTATACAAATAGAAGCTGGATCTTAAAAACGTTACACCGATGCCTCAGAGTAGCATTTCTAAAATTAATTTTCTTTCTTGCCTTATTCATTGAATGGGTATAAGTCCTGAAGGCTTTGTAAGAGATGTTACATGCCAAGTAGTATCTTCCTATCCTGCTACCATCTGCAAAGAGACTTTGCACTGTATGCTATGCTATCATATCTGTTACTAAGACTTCTGAATTTGTAGCAGCTTTTATGTTCTTTATAATTGGTTCTGAAACTTGAATATGTGTTTCAGGACACTATGTTCCTCAGTTAAGCCAAGCCATTGTATGGGCCAATCTAGTACTAAAGGACAAGATCAATCTGAAAGGCTATATGGTAGGCTCTTTACACTTAAAATTCAAAATGCATAAATTTCCGATCATTCAAGTGCTGCCCAAATAAATCAAAAGACTCAGATCAATTGGTGGTGCAGGTGGGAAATGCGCTGACAGATGACTACCATGACCACTTGGGGCTTTTTCAGTTTATGTGGACTGCTGGTTTAATTTCTGACCAGACATATCAGAAACTCAATCTTCTCTGTGATTTTGAATCGTTTATCTATGCCTCAGAAGCTTGCAATAAGATTACAGAAGTTGCATATAATGAGCTTGGAAAAGTTGATCCATATAGCTTATTCACTCCACCTTGCACTAGTAACATCAGCCAGTCTAGTTGGCTGCGGAAACGGAAGCATGTGAGTACTCACTTTATAAGCTGTCTTAGTCACTCTAAATCAGCATCATAAATACATTTTGCAGGAATTGTGTTCTTCAATAAATGTAAAACTGAGATTCTCTAATTCCCTTTATGTTTAACATCTGTTAACTGCATTTACAGGATGTGCGGAATCTTCGGATTTCAAATTGAATGCCCTGTAAATGGTTCTATGGCTTTAATATTCCCTTGCCTTTAAAATGTGACGCCTCAACTTAGTTTAGAAACTTGTAAAATCATTTTTTTTTTCTTGTTGAAGAATGATCCTGAATCTCAGCAGCTATATTGCTTGATACTTTTATCTAAAGCAATTATGAATACAATGTCTATGACAGTGGGTTCACTATGTCGGTGAAAAGTATGATCCTTGCACTGAAGAGCACTCAATGGTATATTTCAATCAGCCTGACGTCCAAAAGGCACTTCATGTTTCGCCAAATTTTGCACCATCAAAATGGGAGACTTGCAGGTATCTCCGTCTGAAGCGTACCAAAATCCTCTTACTATGTTTTACTTGGTATAACATACTTGCTGTTACATTTGGTTCACTTGCAGGAAGTAATCTCATTATAATTTTCATACGTTCTTTTAGAGTTTTTGATTGGATTTGTGAAACCATTATTATCTTGATCGAAGTTCTATATGTGCATATCCACATGATAACTTCTCTCCAATTCATGCTTTGCAGTGACCTGATAAATGAAAATTGGAAGGATTCTCCTAGAAGTGTGCTAGATATCTATCATGAGCTTATACGTTTTGGGCTACGTATATGGATTTTCAGGTATCTCATAGCACACCATTATGTATCTAATTGTTATGCTTCAACAAGTTTACGATGCCTTGGCTTCGCACATTAGTTTTGCCAGGAAATTTACAGAATTTTGTTGCTGTTTCAGTATGGAGATTTAGAAAAATCAATGCCAATGAAACATGCAATGTCTCTCTTGTTGTCTAAGTCCTTCTCACCCTGATTCAACATCCCCTCTCTGTCTAAAGCAGTGTGCAACCATTTTACTGTCTAGCTTTCTTGATGAATAACTTTGCTATAGCAGTATTCTTTCATCTTTTCGGTAGAGTTTCTTCTAGGTATTAATTTAATCTGATATGAGATTTATATCTAAATGGTTCTTGTTTTGTTCTCTTTGTACCATATATCAGTGGCGATACAGATGTCATCATCCCTGTAACATCTACCCGGTACAGCATTAATGCTCTCAAGCTTCCAACTACGAAGCCTTGGCATGCCTGGTACGATGATGGCCAGGTAAAGAAGATTAAATACTATGCTAGGCTTTAATCAAAGTTATGAAATCAGTGTCTACAAAAGTAAAAACCTTCTTCAACAGGTGGGTGGTTGGAGCCAAGAATACGCAGGTCTAACCTTTGTTGTGGTAAGAGGAGCAGGCCATGAGGTTCCTCTGCATAAGCCAAAACTTTCCCTCAGACTCATCAAATCCTTCCTATCAGGAACCTCCGTGTCAACCCCAGAACTATTCAGCTCCTCATGATAGTTCCTTCTACCCTCTTTTGTACTTCAATTCTGCATGTTTGAGGGAAGTATTTCATGGAATGTACTTTCGGAGACTACTTGATTACATCAAACCAACACTCACGTAGAAAATGACTTAAGATTTAGATCTTATACATTGAATAAAGTGGGTTCGGAAGCTTTATGTAATCTGGCCACAAACAATGGTTTCTGACTGATTTACCATTCTTGTTTGCCAATAAACAAACTCGTGTTTGTTGACAACGTTAGGATTCCAAAGCAATCTGCTGTCCTTTCGGTCACTATTACATTCACATAACCTCCTGAAAGATACTGTGATGTGTGAGATTAAGATGTGTCAGCGAACTTATTGAAATGAATGTGAAAAATATCTTTAGCTAACCGTGTGAAGCTAAATGTGATACTGAGAATCACTTGTAGGATTTGTATGTGTACTTCATATGTGTACTTCACATCTTGTTGCTAGAGTCCTTGATCTCCTTATGACATTCGGAAAAATAGAGGTAAAGTCTGGAGATAAGCGACTCAGTCAGGTTCCGGATTTCCTTGTGAGATCAGGAAAAGAAGAATGGTAAAAAGGGGAATGAGCCCAAAAAAAAAAAAAAAAAGAACTCGAAGCAAACGAAAGACCGTTAAATTAGGAAAAGAAAACCGAACGCAGCTAGGAAACGAAAGCACAACCGGGACAAGGAATAATAGAGATCAGTGCGTAAATATTAGAATGATTAACGAGACTGGAATTTATTTCGTACGTATAGTTCCCGTTGATCTTCACATTGCGAACACTCACTCCACAAATACAACAATACTCTTTCTTTTTGTTCAAGTTTCTATTGCTTTTAGTTCGAACAATGGTGTTCCACGAAGAAACCTCCATGATTCAAAAGCAGTCGAGGTCCTTGACGGCGCCGTCGAAGTTTGCGGTCTTCAAATGTACAGGTCGTCCCTGTAGCTGTTTGGCAAGGTCACATGGAGTATCCTGGCTTAGGCTCAACCCCATTGGAGAAGGAGCTCAAGGAACCGTTTTCTTGGCCAAAAGGAGAGAGCAGACCAATCAACAAGGCAACTTTCCTTCTGAACTTGTGGTGAAATCTGTACCCTTGAAGGCAAATTCACTGCTCAAGTACGAAAAGGATGTTCTCTGCAAGCTTAACGACAGTGAGTACGTGATAAAATGCTACGGAGACGAAGTAACTGAGATCTGCAATTGTCGGAAACTCTACAACATTCTTTTGGAGTACTGCAGTGGATTAAGTTTGTGCCATGAGATCTTCAAATTCTCCAAACGTGGCTTGCCTGAATCCGATGTCAGGCGTTACACAAGGGACATCCTGCAAGGTCTCAAGTATGTTCATTCTCAGGGTTTTGCTCACTGCGATATTAAGCCGGACAACATATTGCTTGCACCAGTTTCTGGACGTTCTGTGGCAAAACTGGCCGATTTTGCGCTAGCAAGGACGGCGTTCAACAACAAGGATCACGATTCTTCGCCGTTGAAAGGAACATATGAATACATGTCACCCGAACTAGTCCAAGAGAGGAAGTATGAACCTGCTGCAGATATATGGGCGCTTGGTTGTACAGTGTTGGAGATGATAACTGGAGTACCTGCATGGAATTACCAAGACGAACAGGATCTTCTGAAATTCATTGGTTGTAGTGATCGAATACCTTATATCCCCAGTAACATACCCGAGGATGCTAAGGATTTCTTGGTCAAGTGTCTTGTCAAGAATGCCAATCATAGATGGTCTGCTGGGGCTTTACTGGAACACCCTTTTGTTTCAGTGCACTCGGGGTGCCATCTGTCGTGGAAGGAGATAGCTTTCACCTGTTGCTGATTCCAAGTTGCTAGCTTTCACCTGTTGCTGATTCCAAGTTGCTGTGTTGAACTAGAAGATGGGTTTAGCCTTTGAAAATGAATCATTAACTCTAGATTAGATTCTCTGTAGGATTTGATATGACTTAGAGAGATCCAAATTCAAGATGTTAACACTTAGAAGTATCCAACCCCTTGGCAAGTTTATGTCCAAGATAATCACTTCTTCTTCTCCACTTGTTATAATGTCCTTAACCTTAGTGCCATATTACCCAATAACATATACTAGATATTACTCTTATGCAGTAAGTAGCCGACAAATGTACCTAGAACACATAAGATCCAATTGCCAAATCGACTCTCTAACCATAGGCATGCTCATTAACCTAGATTATCTTTTCTTAAACAACTCATCATCCACTAATTTGTAGCATATAGCCACGACATACACACAAATAATATATTTTAGGGCAGGCACAACCGAAAGCCTTTTTTTTTTTTTCCTTCCATAAAATAATAAATTAATATTTTTTGAATACATATTAAATAAATATTGAATATAAATAAAATATTAAATCATATTTTTTGATGAACCATTTGATAATAAATCAAACCACGTTGCTTCTCCTTCCTCTTGTTTATAAATTAATTATTTTTTATAAATTCTATTTATAACTAATAACTATGATCTAATTTTTAAATAAAGTATTAGTTATAAATATATTAACATTTTTTAAATGAAGCCTGGTTGGCCTCCTTATTTATAAAATTATTTTTAAAAATAAAATAAAATTTCGGGATAAATATGTTCTAAAAATTTGAATTTATTCTCCACAATTTTTATGATTTTATTTGGAATATAGAAAAGAATTTTAAGAAAGAGTTAGACTAAAAATGAATTAATAAAATTGATTAAAATTATAAATTAATATTCTAATTCTTAATTAATTATAAAGTTTCGATCACTCCTTCCTTAGAGACATTTGTTTTATTTTGCTTAGTTACATGTTAGGCCTATTTGCGGACATGTACAGCACTATGGTTACAAGGTTGCTGACATTTCCACTTGCCAAGATACGTGGTGGTCTGCTATTTGTGGTTGTGCTTGTAGTCAATAACAGGCTTCAAACGGCCGTTATACAGCCTTCAACGGCAGTTAGGCACGATTATGGAAAATTTTTGTGGTCTTAGGGTCAGCTGTGTGTGTTATGTTGAGCTTATTAAAGCCATGGTTGAGCGATTTCTGTTCGTGAACTGTGTCTGGCTTTTTCTTGCCTTGAAACTGATGATGGGCTCTTACAGGTTTTGTTTTCTATGTTTGGTCATTGTCTTGTTAGAAGTTTCTGGCGAAGGAAATACTCAACTTGTTCAGGAAAGAATTTCCTTGCTTTCATTCAAGTCAGGGGTTGTGTTAGACCCCGAAGGTGCACTTGAGAGCTGGAACTCCTCGAACTCTCATGTCTGCAACTGGACAGGAGTTACATGCAACAATGCTAGTGATCGTATAACAGTACTTGATCTTAGTGGTCTGTCACTTCATGGGGCGATTTCTGCTGCTCTCGCCAATCTTTCTTCACTAACCATTCTTGATTTGTCAAGGAACTTCTTTTATGGCCACATTCCAGCAGAGTTTGGTTATCTTTTTCAGCTGAAACAACTCAGTGTCTCGTGGAATATGCTCCAAGGAAATGTTCCCGGAGAGTTGGGTTCTCTTCCTCGTTTGATATACCTTGACTTGTCAAGTAACAAGCTTGGTGGTCACATTCCTGCATCACTTTTTTGCAACGAGTCCTCGCTTTTGGAGTATATGGACCTGTCTAACAATTCTTTAGCTGGAGAAATCCCACTGAAGAGTGAGTGTAAGCTTACCAAGTTGAAATACCTTATGCTATGGTCTAACAGATTAGTGGGTCGAGTGCCGCACGCTCTGGCCAACTACTCAACACTTGAATGGCTTGATTTGGAATCAAATATGCTAAATGGAGAATTGCCATCAGAAGTTGTTCGTAACTTGCCGGAGTTGAGGATTCTCTATTTGTCTTATAATAGCTTCGTTAGCCCTGATAATAACACCAATCTTGAACCTTTCATGGCTTCTTTAGTCAATTTGTCAAGCTTTCGCGAGCTAGAGTTAGCAGGAAATGATCTTGGTGGAGTGATACCGTCTGCTATCGGTGGACTTTCCCATCTTGTACTAATTCATCTTGATCAGAATAGCTTCTATGGCTCCATACCTCCTCAAATTTCAAATCTTGCCAACCTAACCCTTTTGAATTTTTCTAATAACCGGTTGAGTGGAACCATCCCACCTGAACTGTGTCGAATGCAAAGACTTGAGAGGGTCTATCTGTCCAACAACTCATTGTCTGGAGAAATTCCTGCTGTTCTTGGTAACATGTCTCATTTAGGTCTTCTTGACCTGTCGAAAAACAAGCTGTCAGGTTCCATTCCAGATGGTTTTGCCAACCTTTCCCAACTACGAAGACTCCTCCTTTACGAAAATCAGCTCTCAGGAAGCATACCACCAAGCTTGGGAAAATGTATCAACTTAGAGATCCTAGACCTGTCCAGGAATGAGATTTCAGGGATTATTCCCTGGGAAGTTGCGACATTGAGAAGCTTGAAGTTGTACTTGAACTTGTCAAGCAATCACTTAGATGGACCTTTGCCGATAGAGCTCAGTAAGATGGATATGGTGCTAGCAATTGATTTATCTTCAAATAATCTTTCTGGCACCATTCCTTCAAACCTTGGAAACTGCATTGCACTAGAGCAACTTAACCTCTCGAGAAATGGTTTAGAAGGGCCAGTTCCCGCTTCGATAGGACAGTTGCCATATCTAAGAAAGCTGGATGTGTCTTCGAACAAATTAAGTGGCCAAATACCAGCATCTCTGCAGGCTTCAACAACTCTCAAACGACTAAACTTCTCTTTCAACATGTTTTCTGGGAACGTATCAAATAAGGGAGCATTTTCATCTCTGACAATGGAAGCTTTCCTTGGGAATAGGCTTCTTTGTGGAACGATAAAAGGCATGCCACACTGCAGGAAGAAACAAGCTTATAGTTCATTCATTCTGCCTTTGTTTCTGGTACTGTTTGCCACTTCCCTTGTTTGTTTTTTGACATACTCCATAGTACGTTGGTCAAAATTGAAAAGAAAGCTGACGCTATTAAATCATGGAGATCTGAAAATTGAGGCAAAAGAAGAGAAAGAGCTCAAGTTTCCAAAAATCTCATATGGACAACTCGTTGAAGCTACTGGTGGATTCCGTGCTTCGAACCTAATTGGTTCCGGGCGGTTTGGTCAAGTCTATAAGGGAGTTCTTCAAGATAATACAAGAATTGCCGTGAAGGTCTTGAATTTAAAGATAGCTAGAGAGATTTCAGTGAGTTTCAAGAGAGAATGCCAAGTGCTCAGGAGGGCCAGGCACAGAAATCTGATAAGAATCGTCACAATATGCAGCAAGCCAGACTTTAAAGCACTTGTTCTTCCTCTTATGTCAAATGGAAGCTTGGAGAGACATCTGTACCCAAGTCATGGATTGAGTTCTGATTTGGATTTGATTCAGTTAGTAAGCATCTGCAGTGATGTAGCTGAAGGAATTGCATACCTGCACCATTTTTCTCCAGTTACAGTTGTGCATTGCGATCTTAAGCCAAGCAACATTCTGCTGGACGAAGACATGACAGCCTTGGTAACTGATTTTGGAATTGCCAAATTAGTGAAAGGTATTGATGAGATCGATCCACCTACCGACTCCGCGTCCTTCAGCTCAACAGATGGCTTGTTATGTGGATCCGTGGGCTACATAGCTCCAGGTAGTTAACTCAATATCCTTCTTTTACCTTGTGAACATGAAAAACTTGAATAGACCTCACAGTGTTCAGTAGTCACTCTCAGTTCTAACTGACTTGTGCAGAATATGGAATGGGCAAACGCGCTTCTACACAAGGAGATGTTTACAGTTTTGGAGTCCTCCTGCTAGAAATCATAACTGGGAGGCGCCCAACTGATGTTCTTTTCCATGAAGGTTCAAGCTTGCATGAATGGGTTAAGAGTCACTATCCCTCTAAGCTCAAACCCATAGTTGAACAGGCAGTTCTCAAATGTTCTTCACCAGCCATGCCGCTATACTATGACAAGATCTGGAGTGAAGTTATTGTTGAACTGATTGAGCTTGGCCTTATGTGCACTCAATACAATCCATCAACAAGACCAAGCATGTTAGATGTGGCCCATGAAATGGGAAGGCTAAAGGAATATCTGTCCAGTCCTCTCTCTTTGCTGATTGAAAAGATGTCTCCTCCTGACACTGGAGCTTCCTGAAGATTGACTAGAAACTAATGTAGCTTCATCAAATTGTCAGCAAATTATTCCATTCGTTTGTTTGATTTATTTTCCTCGATTCGAGATTCAGTATTTAATGAATCTGCATCGTTAGTGTACATCAACTCTTTTCTTATCTGAGTTGAAATGATTTTCAGACTGACGCATTAAGCATAAAGATGTTCTTTTCACTCTCCATTAAGCTCTTTAAGCTAGAGACAAAAATGTCTTTGAATAGTTATATTTAATTTTTTAATTCCGAATCATGATTCCACTACCGACAACATGTCGTAGCTACTACTACTAATCTCTGCGCATTCTACTAGTATATTTAGCTTTTCGAAGATCAGCATATTGTTTGTTGTGAGCAATACAAGGAATGATGATGAATTCTGACTCTTTTAGCCCACTTTGATGTATGGGGTTGCTTAAATTAAGAAAGTGGAAGGTGAAATAAGCCATAATAACATCTATATTGAGGATAAAGAGCACTTGAAATCTTTTCATCACATGCATTATAGTAAGGAGAAAATACCTAGACCATAATATTTGCTGCAGTAGGTGGAATTTCTGCCTGGAGGAAGATATGAAGAACAGACTTATATACAAGACAAATTACAGACTAGATCATAGTCAATTTGGAAACTACAAGGTTGCAAATTTCAGATTATATAAACGGATATTTTTCATAGGTGTTGTTATGTGAATTAGGTAACTAATAAACAAAATTGTGCTTGCTTGCCTGGAAAACATCTCCTGTTCAGGACTCTTCTCAATTAGTGTATTGGAAAAGTATCCATCATCAGCCTACCATCAGCTGCTGGCTTTTTCCCATTCGATTTACTGATGTAAAGAGGCCTCAGATAGAACAAAAGGTTCACTAGTTGAACCAAAAAAGCAAATTCAAGCTTGAGCTTCTACAAATCAATGGTTCACCTCCTCCTGGAATTTGGTAACACAATCATAACCTGAAGTATATTAAATAGTATGATACAGATAAAAAGTTTGATATTTGAGTTCCATAGGCATGGTTCACTTCTGCAGCTGCAACATATTATTGACTACCACGTGATCATCACTGAGAATAGGAGTGTAGTAATGTCAATCACAGGGATTCTCTTCAACTTCCCAATTCTTAATTTCTCAAAGGCTCCAACATAATATGACTCCTGAATCCTCATTAACTTACTTCATCTGACAATGCATACCTGCTCTTGGTAAAATCCTTGGTCATTGGCTACGAATTAAATTCCTAGGATTGCCTAACTTAATAGCGAAGTCCTGAAGAACAAGTTGGAAATTGGAATCTGACTTGGGTTGATCCAATCCCTTAAACTACACAAAAGAATATTTCTTTGAGTGATTTCATGGCCCTACAATCCTACCAGGTTTAAATATGTGAAGAGAGAGAACAAAGAAAGAACACGATTGCCCACCATTGTTCTGAAGATTACGCACGTAAACAATCTATCGAGAGAGCAGCCCAACTTTCAGATCCAAATGAGATTTGAGTACAGATCAATGGCCTCTAAGAAGAAAATGGTGAGAAAGTTCAGGTTCCCATGGAGAACGCAGAAAAAGGAAAAAGGAAATTTGTTGCAATGACTTCTGCATCCTCACTCGAGTAGACGTCTTCCCTTTGGAAAAAAGAAAGTCTTAAAAGTTGTTATGGCATGGAAAGAAAGTTAGAGAAGATACTCGAAATTTAACTGGTCAGATACCACAATCAGCTCTAAGGAAACGGCAAATAATATGATAATTCAGTGTTAAGCCCATTATCTGCAAAATGGTACTTAAAATACTCCTCGCGCATGAAGGAGGGTGGAAATGACATGTTGCTTCATGAAATTGACCGTCATTTGCAACAACAACGGTATACTTATCCATGGATGTTGACTGATAGAGAAACTTGAGAGGTTAGAATAAACACGTACAGATTAAAAGAATGTAGTTGCCTGTAACTTAAGCTGTTGGTACAAAGCAAGCAAACCATATACTACAAGAACAGATATCCTAGTAGAGAACATGATGTAAAAGGACAGACCCTTAGCCTGTGCTTCATGGAATGAGGCCTTGACCCTTGAGCTGTGAGAGTGACTGATGATAATAAGATGCACAAGCCCTTCCCAAGTCGGCATAGGAATTTCAGGGTTGAGAAGCCCCTTAACCTCTAAATTAAGTTTTGGTATTTTGTGTAATGGGATAATGCTATATTGCATCTGAGTCAAACCAATTCATATTTAAATGAATCCTGACAAGAGTATCAGAACAATGTTCTTTTGATTTCCATCACACATTTTTCTTCTTCATAGTTGTAAGGAATCAAAGTCACAACTTTCTGTCATAATTGATGCAGAATGATCCTATATGTCCTGCAATATACCTCTGTTGGGAAGGAGGCGGGTATAACACACGCAACGATCAATCAACAAATCTTTCCCCACTTGCATAAATCTATTAGGAGTAATAACGAGCAAATATTGGCAGCAAACTAAATGATCACAAGCTGCCCCAATAATGCACAAATC
>JANZXR010000008.1:239820-261180 GCA_027575705.1 Erythroxylum echinodendron | reverse complement strand
CCAAATAAACGATGCTGTGAAATATTTTGAGAAGTATAGAGATGAAGGGTTTGTTTCTAGTTTGAACATTGCCAAAACTATTACTTCTGAAATGAGTGTTGAGTCTGTATTTTCAACCAAAAGCCGTATTTTACAAAAAAAGCAATTTGATGAATGTGATCATGAAGAAGTGGTACAATCACTAGACGAATCATTTAAAGTCAACTACTTTCTAGTTGTTGTGGATATGGTCATCGCTTCGCTTAGTGAAAGATTTGAGCAATTAACTATCTTTCAAAATTTTTTTGGATTCCTGTGTGATTCAGATAAGTTGAAGTCACTTGATAGTAATGAATTAAAAGAATGTTGTGTTAAGTTTAGCAAGACTTTTTCTCACAACAATGTGTTGGATATTGACATCGATGATCTATTTTCTGAGTTAAGAGTGTTGCAAAAGACTTTGCCAGATGGACTAATGTCTACCATTAATGTTTTGGAATTTGTCAAAGCAGCATAATGCTATCCCAATGATTCCATTGCTTGTCGAATCTTATTGACTTTTCCTATCACGGTTGCATCAGCTGAGAGAAGTTTTTCGAAACTGAAGATATTAAAAAAAATATTTGAGATCGTTGATGTCACAAGAACGGTTGAATAGTCTTACAACTCTATGTATTAAAAAAGATGTGCATGAATCTCTTGATTTAGACTCCGTTATTAGTGATTTTGCATCAAAAATGCTCGTAGAAGATATATTGTTTGATTATATTTTGTGTACTGATGAGTATAATATTTTCTATGAGGTAATAAATATTAAATTTTTTTCAATTTATTTTTAATTAAAGTCAGGGGCCCACATCTTCTCTTTCATCTTGGGCCTACAAAATCTCAGGACCGGCCCTGCCCTTGACACTGTCTCTCAACCTCACTTTTCTTGAAAGATTTCACACTCAATAACACTACCGACTCGTGTTAACCTCGTCAGAGGATTTTTCTAAACAACTTTTAATATAAGACAATTAAACAAATAACTCAAGTGATCAATCAACTAAGAACAGAACAATAATACACTTGAGATAAAAGAGAAGAACAACTTCTCGAAAAGTCCAGCTCTACTGAAATAAATCTGAAAGTTGTCGCAGCAAACTATGAACTGATTTTTGCTAACTCCAACATCAACTCACGAAAAATTTTGCAGAAATCATAGTGGCAACAACACCTAATCAACAAAAACACATCAAAGAAAAACGCAAGGCAAAACCATTCAGCGCAAGTGACGTGATCCATAGAAATTCCAGTACAAAGATAACTAGCTGATTTATGCAGTTCTCAAAAGAAAATTACAGCATAGGTTACGTCATACGTCCACTGTCAGCTGTTCACCGAATTTTAATCAACACATAGTCACACCCAAAACTTCCAGCCAATCAACTCAAGCTTCACCAAGTAAAAAATAACTTTATTTGCAAGAGTTGGGTCACGTGAATATAAACATACCTTCAGCTGTATTTCAAAAATCCAAATCACGCATACTACACTATTAATGTCATCTGCAGATTCACTTTTTGCACCTAATAGGGACTTACACAATGCTTGCCTTGAAGAGCCACACACACATACGTAAAAAGCCACTTACCTTGAAGAGCCACATATGCATATATCAACACAAACCATAGCTGCAATCACAACACCTCAATCAACTCTCCAACATCTTATGCCCATACCCATGCATAAGATAGGTTTAGCTGCTACCTTCGTAATTTTTTAAACCACTTAATCCACAAGAAAAATTCCAGCAATACCCTTCAACCCACTCATTCACATAATGCCTAACAAGTCTTCACAATATCCACATCTATTCAAGATATGATTCCATACTATTTGTAATATTATCTAAATAATTCATTTGAATCAAAGACAACAAAAAATCTGATAAGTCCAATTTATAAAGAATACCAAAATAAAATAAGTAGATATATACAACATATATCTAAAAACCCTTAACCTTCAGTGAGGGCACTTTAGTTCATTCCATTTACTACCCAATTTCTAGCCTTTCTAGCTTTCCTCTTCCAGTAACTGTTTTCACTTTTTCAACACTGAAAAATATGCAGACTACTTCCGTAACCACAAAACAAGAAACAAACAAAGAGGATTTTCCTCCTTTACCTTCACTCTCTTCCTCACATTCACCCCTAGATGCAGCTGCAAAAACCCTACTTACCCCAACCCAAGTCCCTATGCCCTCTACCACTTCACTAACACCAATGCCACTGCTCCCCCCTTCATTTAGCAACCATCTCCTTACCTCCCCAACCCCTGCTTACCTATCGACAGAGAGGAAAACTTGCAAGCAAGTGGTGGGTGATTCTGCAGACCTTGCTTTGCATTTCTACCCCTGAGATAGAAGATGGCCGGGCTATTGTTTTTCCTTACAGAGAAATGTTACAAGGGGGATTCAAATCCTGGGAAAATTTCCTCATTGGTTTTTTTTTTTTTTGAGATAGAAGACCTACTTTTTCTATCATCCAAAGATGGGCTCAAAATGCTTGGAAGAACAAACGGTTTGTAGAGGCTGTCATCGTAGAGGACAAATACATTATGTTCATATTTTCCTCTAAAGCATAAGCATTGAAGGTAGTAGAAGAAGGGTCATGACATGTAGCAAATTTTCCATTACTTTTGCAGTCATGATAGCCAGGATTTCAAATTGACTGCAAGGAAAGGAGACCAATGCCAATGTGGGTAAACCTCTTTAATGTTCCTTTTGAATATTGGATAACTAAATGCTTGAGCATGATTGCCAGTTTTCTTGATAAACCTCTCTGTTTAGACGATAATACAGCTAATAGAAGGACATTAGGATATGATAGAATCTGCATAAATATGAATTTTTTCAACAGCCTACCAGAAACCATTCCTATTATGAGATTAGGGCTTGAAAACTCCTTTTATGAGGACAATGTTTCAATTCAATACCAATGGAAGCTGTCTCTTATTGCTCAAGACGAAAAATGGATCCCTACAGGTAAGACTTTTATTAGAGGGGACTATAAAGAAATGATAGGTGTTGGTCTTAAAGCTACTGATGTAGAATAGCATGAGGAAACCAAACCTGTGTTGGTACCAAAAGATGGTCAAGGAAAAAAGGAACTAAAAGGAGTGGGGGGAGAAATCTGTGTTGGCAGATGATGATGGGAAAATAGGAAGTGCAAGAGATGTAGGGGAAGGAGCCTCTGCGAAGCTAATACTGGAGGTAAAGCAACAGAAGTTACTGTGGATGATACGAATGAGGAACAATTATTGGATGATTCAGCAGACAATTTTGTTTCTAGTCCTAAAGGGTTAGATCAAAAGGAAAAAATTGGCTCTACTACGGACAACAAGGAGGAAGATCCTACTATTAGAGAATTTTTGGCAATTGCTAAAAGGAGAACTAATAGGAGCAAAAGGAAAGGCTCCAAAATCAATATTGCTTGAAAATGAAGATCTTAGCATGGAATGTGAGGGGGATCAATTATCCTAAAAAGCTTTTGGCTTTAAGGGATTTTGTCTATAACATAAAACCATAGATTTTTGGTCTTTTGGAAAATAAAATTAGACATGAAAACATGAGATTATTGAATAAATTGGGCTCAAAATAGAAATTTATCTCTAAGCATCAAGCCCATGGATATGAGAGAATCATTATTAGATATGACCTTACTTTGGTGGATATTCGAGTCTTTAACATAAAGACGCAAGCCATACACCTGCCATGTAATCTCCTTCAGGTAAATACTGCCATCTTTGTCTGCTTCATTTATGGATCTAATCATGCCTTGCCCAGGAAATAGTTATGGAATAGTTTAACTCAGTTTCAGAATCGGGTCAATAGAGTATGATTTTTATGTGGAGATTTCAATTCCACATTATATATAACGGAAGCTGAAGGTAATTTCCACCTGACTTCAATGACTGTATAGGTCAGCTAAGAATATTTGATCTAAAGTCTCAGGAGCATTTCTATACCTGGAGTAACAAGCAAATGGGTTGATAGGCTTTAAGGAAAACAATTGATCAGACTATGGTCAACAAAGCTTAGATTACACAGTTCCCGAATTGTGTAACTTCCTTCCTAGACCTCTTATTCTCAAATCATACACCTATGTTAATTGAAAATCCTTTACATAGCCAGAGTCGAAGAGGGTCACTTAGGTTTAACAACCTACTACTTGATGATGAAGGGTTTATAGACGCTCTTCATAAAGGAGTAGAAGTTGTGGTTGTAGGTACACACCAATTTGAGTGTGTCCAAAAACTTAAAGCTATCAAAAGGGAGATGATAACTTTAATGAATAAAAGAACTTACTCCACCCAAAAAGCAGTTACATTAGCTAGAGAGGAATTGGAAATGGTTCAACAACAACTTGATTTGGATCCAACCAATCCTAACCTATTGAATACTAAAAAGACCCTATTGATGTCGTATCTCTCCAAAACTAGGAATCATGACAACTTAATGGAGCAAAAAGCTAAAGTTAATTGGCTAAAAAATGGTGAAAGATGCTCAAATTTCTTTTTCAGTTCTATCTGTGCAAGAAGAATTATGAACAGAATCTGCTCCTTAAAGTTACAAGATGAGGAGGTAATTTCAAATCAAGAGGACCTTCTTAAGGAAGCAAAGAGATACTTCAGAGACTTCTATGGATCCTCTTGGATCCTTACTAACTCTGTCACTCTTGAATCATTTATACACAAAAAGCTCTTCCAGGAACAAGCTGCAACTCTAATCAAACCAATGGCAAAAAAAGAAATAGAAGAGGTGATGTTTCAGATGCATCCGAATAAGTCCCCTGGCCCTAATGAATTTATAGTTATTTTTTTCCAAAAGACTTGGCGAGATATAGGACCTATGGTTAAAAAATAGTACTGGAATTTTTCTCTAGGGAAATTCTGCTGAAGGAGTTTAACAAAGATCACATTCGCTTGATTCCTAAAACCCCTTGTTCCTCTACTTTGGATGACTATAGGCCTATTGCATGTACCAATTTTCTTTACAATATTATATCCAAAATCCTAACAAATAGGCTAAAGGTGGTTCTGGAATCATTGATCTCTGACAATCAAAGTGCTTTCTTACATGGTAGAAGAATTGGTGATAATTTTTCCCTAGTTCAGGAGTTGATGAAAGGATACCAAAGAAAAAATAGTCCATTGAATTATATCCTCAAATGGACTTTAAGAAATCCTTTGATCATATTGAATGAGACTTCATCTTACGGACTCTAAGACTAATGGGTGCCCTGAGAAGTTTGTCAATTGGGTTAAGGCTTGTATAACTACTCCTACTTATTCCATTTTAGTTAATGGTACTCCAACAGAAGCCTTCAGGAGTGTAAGGGGCTTAGGACAAGGGGAACATATGTCACCATATCTCTTTATTATCTGTATAGAAGTCCTCAGTCAGCTAATCCAACATAAAGTGAGCAGCAGTAAGTCCTTCAAATTTCACACTAAATGCAAAAAAATAGGGCTGATCAACTTATGTTTTGCGGATGATTTACTGTTTTTTCTAAGAAACATGGCCAGTCTATTGAGTTACTCATGTCAACCCTGTCTATCTTTGGGGACCTATCAAGTTTGGAGATTAACCTTAAAAAAAGTCAGTTTGTCCTAGCTATAGGGGCCAACATAATAGAGAGAAAAATCTCCCAAATAATAGGAATGGACAGAAAACTAGCCCCACTAACCTATTTGGGGCTTCCCATTACCACAAAAAAAATCAAATTTCGGAATGTCAACCATTGATTGATAAGATTCAGAGGAGATTGAGAATGTAGTCTAATAGGGTGCCCTCCTTCGGAGGGAGGTTACAACTAATCAAAGCTGTACTAAATTCCCTACACATATATTGGTCCTCAAATATTTCTCTAGGTAAAGGGGTTATCAAATCTATTGAGAAACTCTTCAGAAGATTCCTACGGGGAAATCTTAATTCAGATAGTCACTTTGCTAAGATGAAATGGCAAGAAGTCTGTAAAAGGAAAGAAGAAAGGGGATTAGTAGTAATTTCAATTGCATCCTTCAATAGAGCAGTTTTAATCAAGAATCTCTGAAATATTCTCCTTGAAAAGAAATCTTTGGATCTGATGACTGAATAGCTATATTCTAAAAGGCACTATTAAACCTTCCTTTTCATGGCCATTGTCCCAGCTATTAAAGCTTATACCTATGCTTTAACCAATAGTCTCATGCAAGTTTGGGAATGGAGATAAGGCTTATTTCTGGTTTGACAATTGGACAGGTCAAGGTTCCGTAATTGGACATCCGCAGGCTCTTCAACTATGGCATAATGTTCCTATCAATGCGAAGGTAAACTCTATCCTACTAGGAAGTCAATGGAACATTCCAGCTGAGTTACACTATCTGACACCTAATTATCAACCAAACCTACAAAGAGAGGACTATTTCTAATGTAGCATCCCACTCCCGCAAGACCCGAACCCGACATCGATGGGTGATGTCTGAGCTCATGCCCCGCGAGGGTAGTGTGCTAGAGTACTCAATCACTCAGAAATCGGTATAAAAAATTTTCTCTAACTTGAAACCATAAACATAAAGTGTAGGAATCCCTAATCAAATCGGCCCACTTTGTTTCATAACTATTTTCAATCAACTCAATACAATCATCAGAAATTTCAATAATCATTTGGGTCCTTTTTTACAAATACAAAACCACTTTAGTTATTTCGGAATACAAATTTATAAAAAAAGTGCGGAAGAAACAATTCAATTTAATTTAAGGACATGCAATGTAGACGCGAACTGATCCCGACCTCTATCCTTCACTTGTATGCTGTAGGTATACTCCCATTGACCTAACGGGGAATTCTTCTGATCCTGAAAAATAATTGCAAATTTTGGGTGAGTTTTGCGAACTCAATGAGATAACCATCATCGATGGTTCACTCAATTCATACATCAAATTATTTCACATAACATATAATCACATTGGATCACATACACTTAATCAATCATGCCACATTGTACATGTAACACTTTATAATCATTCAGATCTTACATTAGCAATGCACATGAGACTCACTTTCTTTCTTATTGTTATGACCGAATGCCTATCACAGACTTATACAAATATTGGCCCACAGGGCTCAATCAGACAGAATCACGGAGCTTAGCTCTACGTGCCAAATTAAAAAAATCACAGAACAAAGCTCTACGTGAAAGCGCTTCATACTGACAGCTCAAGTCACAACGCCTTTATCTGAACATGCATTTTATGAAATGCAATACATTCTGAATACTTTATATATCATAATCTTATATGAAAGTTCAAACAAAATTTCAGTCTCGTCGGACCTAAGTCTGACATTCAACTTTCGTTGAAAATCATAAGACAAATTCATATTAAATGCACATTGATTTCATCTCATTCACATAAAAGTAGCACTTCAATATCTCAATCCAATATCACAGTCATCGGACCTCTATGTTCGAAATCAACATTCAAGTCACATTCATTCAATTATTCTTTTAACAGATTTTAAACAACTAGAAATTAAGTGAGACCGTCTAGGTTACTCACAAGTTGCTCCCGAAGCTAATGCCTGGAAGTTCCGACAACGTTTGGAAGTTGACGTTCGAATTACTCCTTTATATCAAACACCACACATATATATCACAATTTTCAAAATTATGAGTGTTTAATAATGCACATGTATGAAATGAATTATGTACAATACATGTTCATGACAACCCCTGGTATCTTCCCATCAATTTCATTCACAAAATCATTTTCATATCAAAACTCATCTAAGTGCAATTTATACTTAAGTTTATGCCTCACTAAGACCATTAGAATCTCAATTCATTTCTTATTGACTCACTTCAGATTTTTTCCAAGTTACACTTTCGAGTCTATTATTCACATTCAATTAGAAAGTGAAACTCATGTAATTTGGTCATACTATCTTCTAGAAAGTGTTCCTCTATGTCTTATCTTTCCATTAACACCAAAATCACTCAATTTGGTTCAGAAATTTAGAAGAAATACCTCCAACATTATCGGGTTGTTCACAATCAAAAACAGTGTGCTACGTACAAATTCCATCCAGAAATTCAATATCTTAGAGAAATAATCAAAATTAGACTTCTTGAGACAATTTGTAATCCTATACCTCTAGTTTACTCCAAATTAAAAAGCGTCTCATTTGGAATCTTATAGATCTAGATATATTCAAAATACTGCAGGTTGTTCAGGGAGAAAATCCTATTTCACTGTTCTAACAGATTTTACACTTTGATGTGGTCAATATTTCTCAATTCAATTCGGAATGCTACAAAAGTTTATGGAGGGATAGAACGCTGCGTCAGGAATCTATTGATTCAAAAATCAGATCATTTGGAGATCTAGAGAAGAAGTGATGGTCATATAAGTAAAAAGTAGCTGAAGCAGAAAGTAGACTAAGAATAAGATAGACGCAAAAAATAGACGCAGAAAGATAGACGCAGAAATATAGACGCAGAAACATAGACGCAGAAATATAGACGCAAAAACATAGACGCGGAAACATAGATGCAAAAAGATAGATGCGGAAATATAGACGCAGAAAGATAGACGCAAAAAGATAGACGCAAAAACATAGACACCGAAAGATAGACGCGAAAACATAGACGCAGAAACATAAATGCAAAAATATAGGCGCAGAAACATAGACGCAGAAACATAGACGCAAAAATATAGACATAGAAACATAGACGCAAAAATATAGATACAGAACTATAGACGCAGAAACATAGACTAAGCAGATACTATCTATACTCCTCAATTCAAAAACCTTTTTCTTGAACATCTCTTCGTCTTCATCAACTCTAGTATAAAAACATATATATTCATAAATGCTCAGTGAAGAAACAGAGCATATTACTTTTCCATATCTAACTCTCTACACTAATCGTATACATCATTTTATTTCTATTTCAACTCCAAGAACCATTTCACAACACCCGATCACTAATAATCCATCAAAACCCAAATAACATCGTATCCCTATATTTTCATCCCTTTATCACAGTGTTCAAAAATATAATGCTATGTAAATGACATGCTCATGTAGATGACAGTAACTCATCAGATTTATTTCAAAATCTCCAATACTAAAGAATTTATTCACTATCTTCTTGTTGAAAAACTCCAAGATCTTCAACTATCTCCAAAACCTTAATTTCATGCAAAATCACGTACTCCTCTGTGAACACTAACCAACTTCTGGTTTTTCTTAAGGCAAAAGAAACTCTTTAGGAGTAAAAGAAATAGTGAGGGATATGAAAAATCAGAGTTAAGTCTCAGAAGAAATTTGATGGAAAACTCTGTGTATGGAAAGAATTTGGGAGAAGATGATAATAGGGATAAGAACTTTAGAAAAGTGTCAATCTCTTTTTTAACTCTCGGATTACTCAAACTTGCTTTTAAAACATAACAAAAGCAACTTTACACATGCCACTTTCCTAAAGTCTTAAGTTCTAAATTAGTTTTTTTTGAACCAACTACATCTAACTCTCATCTTTACAATCTAACTATTTCCAAATCTTCATTTGATTTCTTCTCCTCTTTTTTCTATTTTTCATAATATTTTATAAATTACAAAAATAAAGCTTAAGTTCACCAAAATTCATAAATCTCACAATTCTACTAACCAATAATATTTTCAATGCAGAGATATTCAAAATTCTCAAAAATTCACAATTCAATCCAATTATATCCGGAATTATTCATGAACGCATGTACAATTATTTTCATGTGCAAGACCTTCACTATTCACGCGAATTTGTATGCCATATTATACATGAGCATGAAAAATACATTTTTAAGCTCTCATTTATCAGTCATATTTACTATTTTAACCTCCCAGAGGTAATGGGATGTTACATCCAATGTCTCAAAATGCCCCCAAACACCGTCAGCACTACAAAATTTAGGAAGTAGCAGAATCACAACAGCTCAAGATAGACTTGGTTTCTTATTGTATGGCACAAATCACTCATGCCGAGCAAATCTATCCTACTGTGGCTTATGTTGCTTAATAGGTTAAGTACTATAGATCAAATTCACTTTATGTCCATCAATGCAAACTGTGTTCTATGTGAGATAGAGCCAGAGTCAAGGGATCATCTTTTCTTCAAATGTCCCTTCTCACAGTTCATATGAGAGCTAATTAAGGCACTAAATTTTATTTGTAATTCAAGTATAACCTTCACAGAAGCCATTGAGAGGCTTCTAAAACTGACCTACACTCCTAAATATAACGAATATATATATATATATATATTATCTCCTTCACCTCCTCCATTAAGGAGATATGGCGAGGGAGAAACAACATGAGATTTTAGCACAAGACACTCACAAAGAATGAGGTACTCAAATCTCTTATTGGTGGAATCAGAGAGAAAATCCTCTGTTCTAACAGGTCAGAAGCAATTTGCCCTAATCTAGCCTTATCTTGGAGAATCAACTACTAATATAGAGCTAAGGCAATGTAAGAAAAGAAGGAAGATCATACCTGTAAACCTTCAAACTCAACTGAGACAATTTGTGCCGGATGGAAGTAGTCGTTTCCATTGAGTTTTGTCTTGAAGTGCCATCAGAAGCTCGTAGAGGAACACCGGAAGAATCAACATCAGAGAGAGGAAATACATTCAGTTTTTGCTCTTTACAAAAAGTTCGCTTTTAAAAAGAAGAGGATCAAATCCAACCGTAATCATGGAAAGCAAGTTCTTACCTGAGGAGGTTGGTCTTCTATATCTTCATAGTCCATCGATCGCCTGCAAGCACCGGCACCAAAACATAAGCAGCTCGACTAAAGAAGAAGCGAAAAAGATTCATCCCCTAATTAGAGACTCCATTGATCAAGGACTAGAGGAAGAAACAAACACAAGAAAGAAACCTTTACCTTGATAGCTATCGACAAAAGAGAGAGTTGAAGAAAGCCTCGAGACACATACCCTAATTCGGAAGCTACTAACGTAGCATATACTCTAAACCCTAAACCCTAAACTCTAAACTCTAAACCCTAAACGAACATTTCTACGTCGTTTTTATTTGGGTCTACAATGAAGTCGTTTTATTGTTGTTTCTATACGTCGTCGCTTAGTCTATTGTAGGGATGAGCTTGCTCTCTCTTAGCTTTAACTGATGAAAGTCAAACTCTTATTTCTATTTCCTTCATTATTTAATACAATTTTAACTTTAAAAAAAAAACACTCGATGATTTGTCCTTCACTCCTTTGCAATGCAGTTGAGAGCAGAAGATGCTGCGAAATTCTGTCAAGTTCTTACAGACAGAAGGTTCTGTGTCAACATTCTTTTGATATCTTCGCAATCATTTGTTGGCAATTAACATAAAAAACACGATTTTGATGGAGTTGAAACTCTCGCTTGACTCACACAATCCTAGAAACTGGTTTCCAGGTTTGTCACACTTGCATAACATATATCACTATAAAAAATATACATGGATCATCGGTCAGATATCAGTGATCCTCAAACTAGGATCAAATAGATGTTGTCTGTGCATTGGCTATAAACTCCAACTGAGGATTGACAATTTATGGAGACAAAAATAAGAAGCATCAGCATTTTGATTGGAGATTCTCATACATCCAGGAGATGGCGTTGAATGCTTTTCAAGAATTTACAGATAAAAGTTCAAACAAACCAGATCGCTCTGTTTATGTGGGTATGCTCCCAAAAACCAGCATGTAGATTGCTGAACATAACAAATTCCAAATCCAGTATTTTCTATACAAAGGCCTATGACAAGAAAAAGCTTTCAATCAAATAGCATTCTTCTATGGTCGTTAAAAAATGTATAATATTTACATCATTTTTGTACAACAGTTAGAGGCGATGCACCCACAACTTATTACTATTGGAAGGTTTGAAGAAACTGTTATACTATCCTTGTTGAGAGCAACCCAACAGCAGATGAAAATTCCTGGTGTTGTCTTGATCAAAGCCAGAAGTAAATCATAGCCTGTTGAAAGTCGTTTGATTTTTAGTCATTAGTAAATAGAAACATGAAAGTTGATAATGCAAGTGCTAAACATGTAACAATCTTTTCTGCTTCCACAAATGCGGAAAAGGTTTATGTGTGATGATTGAGATGAGTGGGGAATTACAAGGTATACCTCCTGGAGAGGATCGAGAGATGGCTCATCAGGAAGAAGTGATGTCTTAGCTTTCATAGTTTTCATCTCAGATCTTATTACTTTGAGTTGATCACTTATCTCGTTCAACAGCTTCAATTCATCTTCTCGTACAACAGTGATTTCTGGCTTTACGTAAGTCCTTGTTCTCTCCAATCGCTCAATTCTTTGACTCAACTGCTGGAAATCAGCTTGAGTAGCTACAAAACCCGTTGATGGGCGAAGAACAGACACATTGCTGTCAGCACCTGTTCCATCTCTTGGCTTTGGTGGTTTCCTGTCATGACCTGAAGACAGCAAAGCTGTCTTTAGCCGATCTGTTTTGCCTTCCTTAATCAATTCAAAAGTTTCCTCCAATGTTGAATTTGCCTTTCCGAGCTTGTTTTCTCCTTCCATAGTCAATTTGCGACATTCCTTCTTCTGAGAATCAGAAGATTTAGAAATCTTGGTCGCCTTTGGAACTTCGAAAATATCCAGCACACATGAGGAGCAAGCAACAACGTCAGGGGCTTCCTTTTCTTGTGAATGCTCGTGATGCCGAGATTGATCTGAGTGACCATTGCCACCATCTAGAACTCTTGTAGAATCAAGGACAGTTCCGATGCTTGCCTGCGAAAATAATGACGGAGACCAGGTACCACCTCTCCTTAGTGTTGATTTGTATCTTCCAGGATCTTTGCAATCTGAAATCTCTTTCACTCTCTCGTCCAGCCTCTTAATCTGCTCCCGGTAAGAATTAGTGTCTCCCACAGATGAAATTCCAGACTTCTTCTCTGAATCGTTCACTTCTTGGATTTCACTCTCATCCACAATGCTTGTACTCAAATCTGTAGCAGGGATTGCCAATCTTTTCCTCTCACCAGGATTTGTCTGGAGATTAGAATCCTTGTCTTGAGCTTGAGGCAAAGAGTTCAGTCTCCTTACATTACTGTTGAGACCCTTTTCCCCTAACAAGGTATCGTGTCTTTGCATCAACAGATTCTCTGGAAACTTACTTTCACAAACACCCAAATCATTGCAACCCATGCTCAGAAGTCTGTACTTATAAGCTTGAACTTGGAACTCAAGGGAAGCAATCTCCATTTCTCTCTGATATATAAGATCTTCAAAGACTGCCAAGGCCTCTTCAGCATGACACATCTTTTCTTCAGCCATTCTCTTATATTGACTTGCTTCCATTTTCAATGAAGCCTTTTCTCCTTGTAACCGCAGTATCATGGACAGGGCTTCACTAGCAGCAGTGGAGGAAGCTTCTCTTTCAACATCCAAGTCACTGGAAAGCTGTTGCAGGAGTTGTTGCTGTGCATAAAGTGCGTCTTTTAAAGCCATAATATCGGTTTCAGGCTCAATCAATGCACTAGTTTCAGCCATGGCATTCCTCGTATAGCAATAAGTATATTTTCCCCTGCAAAAAACCACGCTTATCAACACAGACCGCAATCAACAGATAGATGTGTGCGAATATAGAGAGGTCCAATTTAACTCCACGAATCAGAAAAGAAAACGACCACAGAAAGAACACTTTCATTGAATTACAAAATTTTCATGTAGATTCAATAACATACGAGGAAGAACAAGGCAGCTGAAATGTAGAAAAACTGAAACGTGAGCTTATTACCTGAAGACAATAGACAAATAGTTGATGCGAAGACCTCAATATACAACGACCATCCTCGGCTTATCCGAATGCGCGACTGAGTAACGAAACAGCCGAAGGTTCCAATCATATAACCCTAAACAACGAAGAATCCAACTTTTGAAAAGATAACAAATTTCAGATACAAAGCCTGTAAGAGACTTTTATGACAAAACCCCACTTTTTGTTTTCAAACAAACAATAGGAGAAAATGTGAAAACAACCCCATCCTCATTAATGGCGAAGTAACAAAACGAAGGAAAACCCCATGATTTCTAGACGGTTATTGAAATGCCTTTCTACAAAAGCAGAGTCAGGTTCTGCTTTCCTTGAAAGTCAAAAGGATTGAATTGATGCTGATAGGATACCTTATTTATATTATCCAGAGGATAATAAAAAACGAAACCGTGTTTAGACAAATTAGAATCCCAGGTTTATTTGCTTGCTGTTCTAGGAATAAACAGACAGATTTACATGTCCAAAATCTATATCTGGTATTGGCAACGTTGACCAAAGCAATTGGGGGGTTATGTACAATTTCTGATCTACGGTTGTACAAATTACGGTTTATAATTAAATTTCAAAACATTCATGATTAACATTAACGTGCTATTTAATCTTAGCTTATTTAGATTCAGAGAGCGTTATGATGATGATGATTATCGTGGGGTCTTTTCCGCTGAAAAGCGGCATTCAAGGATCGGATCATTTTTAAAAAGCAGTTTCAACGGCCATCATATGACCCCTGGAAGCTGACGCGTTGCCGGCATCTGAGAGAGATCGAGAGAATGGACACGTGTCAATAACCACCAAAGGCTTCTCTTTGTGGTCGGTTACTCAAGCTTATCACTATAACTAGCAGGTGGTCACTGCACATATTTTTCAAAACGATAATGCCCTGTTGAATTAGCAGTTGTTTATGTCGATGTCATAAACTTCTTACATATCTAAGATAACCTAAGCATGAAAATTTTGTTAAGGATTAATTAGCGCAATGGCAAACTATAAATTTGTTCTCATTTTACTAAATTCTAGAAACAAAATTTTGTCGTACATCATACACTTTCAGTTTTCCTTCTAAATCTTAACTTTAACAACATTCACTTACACTTATAAATTTAAAATTCATAACAAAATTTATATATGCATACTCTTTAATTCCCAAAAACAATTTAATTTTTTATTAATCACTAGTGATTGAATAGCTTGAAAACAATTGAGATCATTACACTCAGCCATTTTATTATTGCATTGTGGTGTACAGTCAGAGATCAAAGCTTATAAACTATTTATCCATGTTGCTACTATTTTAGTTTAGGAATTTGATAGCCAATACAGAAACCAATTTCATTTTTCCTAATACTACACTTGTTTTACCATGCAAGGTAGAGAAAGATTTCACCCACTCTAAGATAAAAGAATGTTTCACATATTCTTAAGATATTATACGGACCTAAGAAGATCAAGTAGCCTTGTGTTGTCAATGAGTCACTGATGTTCAATCTAACTTTTAGGTTCAGGCACAAAATTGCTCCTTTTGCAGATACTAACTTATAGGCTCGGAAAAGACAACCTTAGCAAAATTTTCCATTGACAAAGACAAACCAAAATTGTCAGTTTACCATAAAGAATAGGCTGCCAAAATCGTAATAATCCATTTGGAATTCAGTAAACCATAAGAGAGTGCAACAATTTCCTTTTGCAGCAATTCTTGATAGGTAGAGACTCTCTTCTCTTCCATTCCTATATGCTCACCAAGCTTAACATATAGGTATATGAAGTAGTAACCTTTTGCATGTTTTGTTGTCTGTCACAGGAAAGTAAGGCCGAAGATGATGCACGAAGCTATAGTGGAGAGACAAATCTCTATAACTCAATAAAAGGCACATTGATGATCACCACTGGGTCGTTTAGCTGGGCATCTTTCATGATTTTGCAAATGACTGACTCGTTGAGTGGATCTTTACTTAAAATCTGTAGATAAATAGGTCCAACTGTAACTATTTGATCTCCTTTTTTTTTTCATTCCTCCACAGGCAATAACACTAAAAACATACTCTTGTGAGCTATCTCTCACAGGATAGATATGTCTCTTTGGGACAATTGAAGGCTTAATAGTGGCACTAATAATGGAAAGGGTGCATGCCAATGTATGGTCTCTACACTGGGACACGAATTACTTGTGGCAGTCTACGGTGTAAGAATACCAAAGAAGATATTTACAGTAAACTTATAATCAAGCACTTTGTTGTTAAAATAGCTATGGTCAGTATACTTGTAACCTTATGCGAAAAAACTCTATAACACTATATTAGGTAGCCAGCTTATTACATTCAGGGCGTAATAATGAAGAATAGAGGCCTGTATTTGTTACAGCTTTTAGTTCCCTACGCATGGTTATTGCCGCTGGCATGAGCTCAATCATTTTGAATGAGTAAATGTACTTTGGAATGAGCTCAATCATTTCATGTTGTGGCTACGGGAATGATTTTTGCCGCTTTAAGTTAAACTATGTGAATTGCGATAAAGTAGGATATTCCATATTTGGGAGTCTAAGAGTTTGACGGTAACATTATCTGTCAACTTTTCTTAGTACAAGAGGATTTGTTATGATTATTTTTTAAGTGTGTTCCTGCTTTTCTGCTCGAGTTTAAAATTCTTGTTTTTTTTTCTTAATGAGTGACTTAAAAAATATGAAAAGCATTTAAAGTCTGGTGCACTTGAAGTCTGACTGTTTGTGTCTCCTTTACATTATAGTGGTTTCAAATAGTATGTTGGCATAGATTCATGATTTCATTATACTTATTTAGGCGAAGTACATTAAGGAAGAAAACATACTTCATTCATGGTGATCCAATTGAGAAAATTCTGGACATCAAACAGAAGCTGAATGTCCTTATTGATCAACCAGTGAATGACCAACGACTGATCTTATTTACAACTGGGGATGTTTTGGAGGACTCCACTTCATTAGCAGATGAGAAGGTGGCAATCTAGTGATCATTCTTTTTATGTTTTTAGTGTAGTTACTACAAGAAAAGTCAGCCTAGCGCTCTTTGATTTTCCATTTCGGCATCTGCAATTTGCTTTATTTTCAAGTTGAGAATGATGATGTTGTGGCACTAACCTTGAGAAAAGGTTGGTTTCTGGATACATGATCTTAATTTCATTACTCCAAGCATTCAAAACAATGAAAGATATTATTCCTAAAACGTTTATGGCTGTTTCCCAAGTCATCGTTGATGCAGCAAGCGTAAAAGACAATTGACAACCTTATTTACTATACATGAAGCAGTTTAAGGATGTCTGAATCAATTTCTTTGTACCTGACTTGTACATTTAGTAGATAATCTTTATCACAAGTCTTAATCCATGTCTGAATCATTTTTGCCTGTTTGTATATCCAGACTATTAAACATTACCTTTCGGTTAATCCTTTATTTTTGTTATTTTTTCCTTATATAGCTCATTCATAGATAGTCAGCTAGAATTTGTTTAGATATTCAATTAGAGTTTGTTTAGATTTTATTCCATTCTAAGTTGTATATATAACGTCTCTCATCAATGAAGAATAATACAAAGGGTATTATTTTCTCATTTCTGATTCTTTTCTCTTTATAGTATCAGAGCAGAAGCAAGACTTTCACTCCTTCTTTCCCTCTGCATCTTTTCCTCCTTTATGGCCTCTTCTCCCAATTTTTCTTCTACTATTGTTGCAACTGCATCTTCTACCCAGAATCCCAGAAATCCTTATTTTTAGCATCATAGGGAAAACCTAGGTGCCCTTATCATTCCTCAGCCACTAGTTGATGGTGATGATTATCACAATTGGAAAAGAGCCATGTTACTAACATTAATGTCTAATAACAAATTGGGATTTGTTGATGGAACAATCCCAGTCCCTTCAAGAGATGATCCTTTTTTTCCCTCTTGGCAAATGTGCAATACCATGGTTATTTCTTGGCTACTAAACTCAGTAAGCAAAAACATTGCTACAAGCATCCTTTATTTGGACACTGCAAGAGATGTCTGGAATGATCTTGCCAAAAGATTTGCATAATCTGATGGGCCACAAATTTTCCAAATCCAGCGTGACATTTCTGAATGTCGTCAGGACAACAAGTCTATTATAGCTTACTATACCAAACTAAAGGGCCTATGGGATGATATAAGCAACTTCACCTCTCATCACGTTTGCACCTGTGGAGCTGCTTCTCAACATTTTGATCAGAATGTTATCAAGTTTTTCATGGCACTCAATGAGTCTTACTCTGAAGTATGTCGACAAATTCTTCTCCATGATCCTTCACCTCCTCTAAACAAGGTTTTCCCTTTGGTTTCTCAAATAGAACATAAAAGGAACATTACCATGGGACCTGATCTTCTAGAAGTTGCTGTAATGTTGAGCAAAAACAATAGATTATATTTTCTATAAATGTTCTTTGGAACTTGATGTTAAATTGAGGGGGAGTTCATATAAATTGTAAATTTGATACTTATATGTCCAATTATGTTATTCAGGGGGAGTTATTTATTTGTGAAAAATAATGCCAAAATATGGGAGATTGTTAGATATATGGTATATATCTTCTTATCTTGTTTTGGCATATTTATTATTAATTGGACCTATAAGATATTAATTGGATAATGATAGCTAATCATGTATCTTTATTTGACTTGGATTCAAAAATAAAAAGGCTATCTTGGATAATATTTTTTATGTGATTGAACTCTATCTTGACTAGCGATTTGGTTGATTATGGCCACGTGGGCTGAAGGGATTAATGGAAATTTCTGTGTAAGTGTTGCTAAGAATTGTTCTGTTGTGAGTGTGTTATGGGTTGCATTGTGTAGTCGATTTTGTTGATGTTTTGGCAGCTGATTGGGTTAGCATATGAATCCATCAATTGCTGATTTTTCTGAAGCATGACGTGACTAAGGTGGCTGGGTAATTTGGTGATTGCGTGAAATTCGTTGCAGCTGTCTTTTTCCTTCTATCATTGTTGTTGATGGGGAGTCTAATGAGCAGTTTTCGTTGTCTATTGGAAGTCCTTTTGCAACTAAATTTTTTAGTAGTTATCTTGTGTGTTTTGGCTGCATAATCTGTGCATGTGGTGAAACATAATTGCTGGATTTTTGGGATGAGGATTAGGTGTTGGTGCAATACACGTTTCTAATTAAGAAAGCTGAATTGTTTTAGTTGTTCAATGAGATATGGGCTGCATGTGCAGGTGTATCTTGGAACATAGCTGAATAACGTTGTTGTGTGATTGAAGCCACGGTAAATGAGCTACGGGTTAGTGCCCCTAGAATTGCTACGGTGAAGTGGGTTATCCTTTTGTTTTATTCAAGAGGTCTTCATCTGAGTTGTGCGATGTATTTATGAGATCAACACCGTGGGCTTCATCAATTGTCTATACTTCCATATTATCTAATTGAAGCTGTTAAATTTGGATGGATCGTTTCAATTGAAGAATTATTTCGAGGAGCTGAAATCATAGGGAAGTTATTTTTCTATCTCAAGTGTATTTATTTTTGTTTTTTATTATTCTAATCACTTGAGTTATTCGTTTATTGTTCATTCGTTAAAAGATTGATTGAGAAAATCCTCTGTCGAGGTTAGTACGAGGCGGTCGTACTATTGGGTGTGAAAATCTTTCACAGGAAGTGAGATTGAGAAATAATGTCAACGGTTGAGTAGAGTCGGCTCAGTAAAGCTTTGAGTAAATCTATTGTACTTCGGTAAAAGTTATTAAACTGGGTGAGAGCCCCGCAGAAGTAGGCAAGGAGTGCTGAACTGCATTACCAAATTTCTGGTATTATTTGTTATTTCACTTTTAATTATTTTTGCTTTTATTTGTGCTAGAGACGATCACTTAAAATCAGACAATTTGCGAAACTATTACCCCTACGATTTTTCACATACAGCAAAGCCCTTTAAATTAATCCATTGTGATATATGGGGACCAATCTCGGTTATAGCTCTTGATGATTCACGATTTTTCTTAACCATTATTAATGACTTATCCTGATGAACTTGGATCTATTTGATGAATCATAAATCCCAGACCAAGCCAATTATCCCACATTTCGTTAACCTAATTCAAACTCAATTTCAGACCACCATTAAAGTGTTACGATCAAATAATGGGGCAAGATTTCAAACGTCTGAATTTTTGAGTTTATATGGCATAATACATCAAACTAGCTGCATTGAAACTCCTCAACAAAATTCAGTAGTTGAACGCAAACATAAGCATCTCTTAGAAGTTGCTAGAGCCTTGAAATTTCAAGCATTCTTACCTAATTATGGGGAGAATGTGTCCTCGCTGCAGCCTATATCAAAAATAGAACATCATCTTGTGTTGTTGAAAGAAAAACACTTTTCGAAAGGCCATATTCCACAGCCCTGGCTATTCTCATTTCAGAACCTTTGGGTGTCAGTATTTTGCTTCTACCCTTAAACAAGGAAGAACAAAAATAGATCATAGAGCATCAAAATTTATTTTTCTTGGACATCCTTATGGCGTCAAGGGGTATAAGTTGTACAATCTTCACACAAAAACCATCTTTATTTCTAGAAATGTTTTTTTTTCATGAGTCTATTTTCCCTTTTAAGTTTAAGGGGGACTTTGGTCAAACATCTTTTCCTTTCATACCATCCATTAAACCTTATTCTGATATACAATTTCCACCTAATTCTCTAACTAATATTGATCCAAACTTGTCACAATCATCAGGAATTCATTCCCTCCTAGAACCTAACTTCTCACACAATTCATTTTCAACTCAAAACACGTTTCTACAAGTTGCAGATTTGTTGCCTTATTGATATATGTCGATGACATTATCCTAGTGACTAACAATGATGATCAAATTGTTCCCTTCAAGCAATTTCTGCAAACACTTTTCAAACTAAAAGACCTTGGACCATTATGATACTTTTTTGGTCTTAAAGTTGCCAGATCCTAATCTGGCATCCATCTTTCTTAACGGAATTATGCTTTGGAAATATTGAAAGATACAGGTTTACTTGCTGCTAAACCCTGTCAATTTCCTATAGATACTCATCTTAAATTATCAAATCAAGAAGGTGCTCTTCTCGATGATCCTACTTAGTATAGAAGGCTTATTGGACAATTACTATATCTCACTCATACAAGGCCCTATCTTGCCTTTCCTGTTCAACAGTTGAATCAATTTATGGACAAGCTGTTGGAATCTAACAGTGATCGAATTACGGGCGCAGCGAAAGAACAAAAAATTTTACAAATTTCGAGCAGATCCTAATAATTGTAAAACTTGAATAAAAACTAAAAACGATTTAGAAATCGTACCTTGTTCGCTTTCCAGTTGAAAAATCTTTGGAACTTTTCCAATCGATCAATCACGAGCTGTCCAAGCGTCCAGCCTTTGATGGTATCCACAGAGCAATTCCCAAACTGTTTTGAGAGGAAAAGGTAGAAAGTGCTAGCTTCTAAAAGCCTTTCCGTATTTATAGAAAAATCATAAGTCTTTTATTAAAATTAAATATCTTTAAT
>JANZXR010000008.1:204591-239720 GCA_027575705.1 Erythroxylum echinodendron | reverse complement strand
AATTTATCTTTAATTCTCCAATTAAACAATTCATAATCATAAATCATGATTGACTTCTAGCAACATGTCATGATTACACAATTATCAGGAATGTCATAGTGATTGACTTAACCTGTCCATGTATGGTTATAATGTATAATTTAATCCTTTCGTCATTTAATATTCTAATTGGACAGAGTATAGATACAGTGTCTACTCCCAGACCCAATTGGGAGTATAGCTACTTGTTGATCTTGCTATTTTTCACCCACTGCTTGCTCTTATCTTTTCAGACAGTCAATCAGCTCTCTAAATTGCTTCCAACCCAGTTTTTTACGAACGTTCCAAACATATTGAAATTAACTGTCATTTTGTTCGACAGAAAATCTCAGACGGCATGATTAAAACCTTCCATTTCTTTTCTCAAGGTCAACTTGCAGATTTATTCACCCAAGGTACTTAGTGCCAAATTTTTGCGTTCGTTTTTATCCGAGACGGGAGTATTAAATCTCCACTCTCTATTTTGAGGGGGACTATTAGACATTACCTTTCTTTTAAGCTTTTATTTCTGTTTTTTTTTTCTTTTGGCCAGCTCATTCATAGATATTCAGCAAAAACTTGTTTAGATATTCATTTAGAGTTTGTTTAAATTTTATTCCATTTTGAGTTGTGTATATAACGTCTCTCGTCAACAAAGAATAATACATAAGGTATTTTTTTTCTCATTTCTAATTTTTTTTCTTTACAGACGATCACGAGTTTGAGGAGGTTAACAACGAACGGCCAAATGATTTCGGAGATGCCGGCGATTGGCGAACATTTACCACCTCCCTTTCAAAGGCAAAGAAGTAACTGGAGAATGTGCAGATCCAGCAATCCAGCCATCTATCAAATGACTATTGTATTGTTGTTCTTTGTCCCAGAAGAACATATACGATTAAGGACATTTCAAAACATTTCACTTCCATGTAATTTCCAGGGTACTACAGATTTGAAAAATTCTTGTTTGCACTTTGTTAATTACATCTTTGTGCGTTAAAATTATTAGAAAAATATTTTATAATCTTAAAAATATTAAAGTATTTCGATAAAATTCAATAAACTTTTTATTTAATATTTTTAATTTTATATAAGTATTTTTTAACAGAAGTTTCTTTTATTAATTTGATTAACGAGTACTTTAAATCAAATTTAAAAAAAAAGAAAAAATAAATGAATTGTCAAATAAAAATTGTTTATTATGTGAATTAAATATAAAGACAATTTAATAAAAATTTGACAAACGGAAAAAAAGAAATGAGTTAAATACAAATTTAAAAATCTTATCCCCCAAACTAGAATTTGCAGAGAGTCCCTTCTTCATCAGTGGTTGTCCATGTCTCTTCTTTTTGACTGGAGCAGTGTCGCCACTTCTAGGCCATCTCTAAGCTTCCGTTATCCAACCCCAAGACACCAGTATCCTCGTCTCCAAACTCTCCAAATCCTCTGCGCTACCAAGCGTACTGGAAAACGAAGATACCCGTCGGAGAAGAAGAAGCTTAAATTGAAGCACAAAGAAACTCTTGGGGATGTCAAGAACAAGTTCGAAGGCTTCTGGAGACTCTCCAAGCTCGCCGTTCCTGTCCAAGAAGACCCTGGGAAGGACTTCCTCGGAGTCTCCGATGGCTTGCTTCTGGCAATTGCCAAAGCTATCAAATTCCCGGTAATTTTTGGAGCTTTATGATACAAATTGAGTACAATGAGATTTGAAAATGTTAACTCTTTTGCTCTCTCCTGTGCTGTTTATCCAGGTCGCTTCAATGCTTCCTCAAGAAGCATTTACGGTTATTCGGAAATCTTTTGACGCTAGGAAGGTTAGTTAATCATCAAATTTCTGTTTACTTGATTACTTTTTGCTTGCTAAGTTTGTGCAAAGTGTTAAGTGTAAAGCAACTTGCTTTGCTTTTTCAGATGCTAAAGGAGCCCAATTTTGTTTACACTGTAGACATGAATGTGAGTGAACTTGTTAGCGCTGAGCCTCGCACGCGGGAATTCATCTCTGATTTAGAACCTAAAATTGGACTTATAGAGCATTTGCCTGAACAAAGAGTCTCAGGCAATCTGATTGATGTAATTCATGAATACAAAAAAGTCCCTAGAGAAACAACTTCCGATGGAGGTGGAGATAATGTTTGTTCTGGTTCTATGGGCTCGTACAAGTACACGACAACTAGTAAACCAAAAGTTGCAGTTGTTGGTAGCGGGCCGTCTGGACTGTTTGCTGCTCTTGTTCTGTCAGAACTTGGTGCAGAAGTTAGCTTGATAGAAAGAGGTCAGCCAGTTGAAAAAAGAGGACGTGATATTGGTGCTTTGATAGTTCGCCGGAAGTTGGAATTGGAAAGCAATTTTTGCTTTGGGGAGGTTGTATGCTTACTTATTTAGTACTCTAGTGAAAGGTTACTTTTAGTAACTAAGATTAACATTCATGATGACGCCTTTGTTATTGTTTTCTATGTTCTGTTTTCCAGAATTGAGTTATTTTTTAATTTTGGCTATTAATATTTGGTGAGTTGTAATTGAATTATGATGTCATGTTAAGTACTTATGCTTTGCAGGGTGGTGCAGGTACTTGGAGTGACGGAAAGCTTGTGACAAGAATTGGAAGGAACAGTGACAGTGTTTTGTCAGTAAGAACTGTTTTTCTAATTGAGCTGATAATTCAACAACAGAAAAATTATTACTAGTGGTTGTATATTGTTTGACATTTATTTCTGCCTTAGGTCATGAAAACCTTAGTTCATTTTGGAGCTCCAAGAGGTATCTTGATTGATGGAAAGCCTCATCTGGGAACTGATAGGTTGGTCCCTTTGCTTCGCAATTTTCGGAAGCATCTGCAAAATCTAGGTGTAAGTTGTTGAATCAGCTTTTAATTTCCAAAAGTCAGTTCATATTTATTCTTGTTTAGTCTAGCAGGTCTTGAACTAGAAAACTCTATGTCACTAGGTTCTCTGACTCAATTCTTTTACCACATCCTCAGGTTTCTATCAAGTTTGGGACAAGGGTAGATGATTTGGTGGTAAGAAATGAAAATGTTGTTGGGGTCAAAGTTTCTGATTCAAGTGATAAATTGAAGTTAAATTCACAAAACTTGCCATTTGATGCGGTAGTTCTGGCTGTGGGACATTCTGCACGTGATATATATCAAATGCTTCTTTCTCACGACATTGACTTGGTGCCAAAAGATTTTGCTGTGAGTTGTTTTTTTTTTCCAATCATTGAGAAGCTCTTGGCAGTGCATTTGCAACTGGAACAACAATTCGATATTAGAACATCTTTCCTGTCTTCTAATCCATACAACTAATAGGAACCTCGATTGCCCTTTAAAGCAAAAGAAAAATGACAAGAAGCTGAATGTTTTTCTCTTCTGGTTCAAATGTGACAAGACATCCATAAAAATCTGCCTCCTGTGTTGTATATGAGTCAGATCTCACCTTTGTTTCTCCTTGTACCTTGCTCTTAACCTCCTAAACATGCAATTTATACAAGAGAACTAATGCTGACATAGTTGAATAAAGCCTAATCAGTTGCAACTTCATTTTGGTTGTACTTTTTTCTATTTATCATTGAGAGAGATGGAGAAAATAGAAAAATGTGAATCAATGAGGTAGTAACATTCATAGTTGATGACTGAGTGAATTGTTTGTGCTGGTAGTTAAGAATCATGTCATTGATCATGTTAAGCATTTCATATATAATTGTGAGTCCATGAAGTATGCATGTTGTAGTTTATCCAATGATTTTTGCCTTTCCATTTCGTATGAATTTTGTTGTCATGATATATTTTAATATCATTTTTGTGGTAATTTGGTAAGACAGGTTGGCTTGCGTATTGAGCATCCTCAAGAACTAATAAACAGCATACAGGTTGGCAGTTGCCCTTATTTCTTATTATCTTGTCAAGAACTCGTTCAATGAATCAAATTGCATAGCATCTTTTTCTTTGTTTTGTAAGACTAAGTATGTCAATTCATTCTTCAGTTAAGTTTTCTTTTTTCTTAAGGATCCCTTATTTCTTATTATCGTGTCAAGAACTCGTTCGATGAATCAAATTGCATAGCATCTTTTTCTTTGTTTTGTAAGACTAAGTATGTCAATTCATTCTTCAGTTAAGTTTTCTTTTTTCTTAAGGATTTTTTTTATTTATATAATTCCCAGTATTCTGGTCTGGCTGCTGAGATTCATAGTGGAAGAGGGAAGGTACCAGTTGCAGATTACAAAGTTGTCAAGTATCTTAGCGGAGAGGATGGGGATAAATCCTTAATAACTGGGGCTAAAAGTCGTAGCTGTTATTCCTTCTGTATGTGTCCTGGAGGGCAGGTAATTTAAACTACCATCTGTAACCGTTTCATTTAACTTGTGTATTACCTTTCTGAACTTCATCTTAAATTCTCTTCTACTTTGTGGTGCATCATAAATGCATGCTTACATCGGTAAGTAAAATAATTCGAAGGATATATGGTTAAATGAGCTTACTGCACCATAATCCAAGCTCCCTGAGGTTTATGCCACAAAAGCTGTTTTATTGAATTTTGGTAGCAATTTTCTTTGTGATAGTCCAATTTTAGTAGATATATGAGCTAGTTATATCTGACACTTACGTGAAATTGGTATTGCCACTGGTTATATGTTCTGGTAAATTTTGTAACTCTGCATAAATCATTAATCACTGCTGAAGTGTTCGTGCATTGCATATTTAGTGAGAATGTTTAACTGTTGGCCACAGGTTGTTCTTACGAGTACAGACCCATCAGAACTTTGCATCAATGGCATGTCATTCTCACGTCGTGCCTCTAAGTGGGCAAATGCTGCCCTTGTTGTTACCGTATCAACCCTGGACTTTAATCTTTTAAATATCTGTGGTCCTCTTGCAGGGGTCCAATTCCAGGTATCCTTTATTTCTTTGCATCATTTTCTATTTTAATGCTTGTTTGGTTTCATATTAGCATTGTAATGTTTATTGCTTTCCAACTCTAGCTTTATCAGGCAGACCGCAGACATCAAATACTAGTTAAAGTAAAATATCCATAACTTAGCCCAATATTTTTCCCAGTTGAAATATCATGTGGTGGCATTGCTTCAAACTCAAGAATACTTTCAAATTTAACGGCATGGCCCTTTTTATTTGATACTTTTTGGATATAATGATGAATTATTTAGAGGGAATTTGAGCAAAAGGCAGCTGTTATGGGAGGGGGAAACTTTGTCGTGCCCGTGCAGACAGTTACCAATTTTCTTGAAAACAAACAATCAGGTAGCTTCTATATTTTTTTTTCTCCAAATATGTTTCATTGTCCAATTTCATCTAAGATTGAACTGTTTCACATTTTTCAGCGGCATCTTTGCCACCTTCAAGTTATCGATTAGGAGTGAAGGCAGCTAATCTCCACGAACTCTTTCCTGAGCAAATCACGGATGCTCTGAAACATTCAATATTAATGTTTGAAAAAGAGGTGTAACCTACTTCATGTGCTTTATGTTCCAGATTTGATTAAATATTGTTCTAATATTTACTTAATTCATTTATATCTATTTTTGCAAAAAAATCACTTCTCAGTTGCCAGGATTTATATCTAAAGATGCCCTTCTTCATGGGGTAGAGGTATCTTTTTTAATGTCCCTATCCTTTTTTTTCTCATGTTTTATCAAACAACAACTCCGCATTTAGTTTGGTACAGGTTTGAGTTTTTCATTTTTCTGTCACATTTTCCTTCAGACTAGAACCAGCTCTCCTGTCCAAATTCCCCGAAGCAATGAAACATACGAGAGCAGGTCTTTGAAAGGTCTTTATCCGATTGGCGAGGGAGCAGGTTATGCAGGTGGAATAGTAAGTGCTGCAGTTGATGGAATGCACGCAGGATTAGCTGTAGCGAAAAAATTCAACTTATTTCCTGATGGGATAGAGTCAGTTTTGGGGAGGGGCCACGATGCTGAATTTGTGAAATATTAGAACTCAGAATATAGGTTTGTTGACATCACCAGCATGCACATTTTCGTTATTCATAACTTCAGAAAACCAGTGAGAATCAATAACATGGACTTCAAATTCTGACTCAGTTCCTCGGCAGAATAGGTTAGTTTATTCACTTTAGCAATAACTATATCATTCACGGAATCAGTAATATTTAAAATTTCTACGATGCAGATTGACATAACATTGCTCATGGTTCATTCATATGCAGAAGAGTCAAACCTCAACCTCAAAGTACCATCACATTTAACCGCAGAAGACGCATTTAGGAGGCCAAATGGTATCTTCTGATTTGATGAGGAGATCATGACCAACGAAGCATAACATTTCCCGGAACTTGTCAAGTATGGTATGTGCCTGTTTTCCAGTTTTTGACTTGGGTCCTGTTGACCACGAAAGAACAAATCGTAGTCATCTTATGCAAATTGGATCACGACATCACTTGATCGAATTTGATCTAATAATGCTGTTTCTTAGAAGTCGTCAGCTTTTATCTTATAAAGATGATAGAAGCCATAGGTATTAGGTACTGGTAGTATTCTACAACATAATGTCGCACCGAAACAAAAGCTCTTGCATACTTCTTGTAATAGTTCCTAAAAAATAGAATCAGCTTTTCTTATTTGAGATCGAAATTTCTGAAACTCTAATTAGTATTTTGTCGTCAGATCTGTCTCTTACATACTCAACGTGCATACATATTGCAAACAAACAAATCTTACTCAAATTAATAATTTATTATAATTATTTATCTTAAATTATTAACTTAAGTATAATTTAATTCGTTTGAATCGGGTTTAAAAGTAAAATCAAATTATTATCTTAGTGATATTTGATTAGTTTATGTTTAATGTTATGTTTCGTCATTATTTTTAAACCCTGAGTCTAAAAAAAGAATTTATATTAAAAAATAAAGTTAGAAGGAATTTTTTGAGAATTTTAAAAAATAAAGAAGCAAAGTTTATTAAATTATAGAAAAAGTCTATTTTTGAATTTTATGATTTTTGTGATCAATGTTAAATTAACCCGTTTTTTTTTTCAAAATGAATTAGACAAAAGAATTTATCTCTTCCTTTTTTTTATTTGTAATTAGCATAAATACGACCTGGAAAAGGACAAAGCGAGCATGTAGACCCAAGAAAGAAGGAGACAGAAGGTCCCATACGTGAGATTGAAAGTCACATTAAACATATGATGTGTCCTTATCATGTCACTCTGTTACATATAATCTAGAGTTAACAGTACCCAATCAATGCAAAGTCTTCCCTTTCTCACTTATAATCGTAAAGACAAAGTCAAATTTAAGAAGCAAAAGAGATGTGAGGTTCGTCCCATCAACTAATTAATTATGCTTTTATTTCACATCTTTCGGTTATATAATTATATATTAAATAAATTTGACTTTTATTAAGTTATAATTAAATAAAATTTGTTACTATTCTAATAACCTACATCAAATAATAGATTTTTCGGAACAATATATATTTTAAAAGTAATTGTTTTAGTTTTTGGGTTCTTATATTTTTATTTATTTTCCCATATACACATATGTTTGTTCTTGGGAAGCTTATATTAAGCTATTGTATATGAAAAGTTATCTCATGAGGTTTCTTGGTTTTACTTTGTACATGGGACTGAACAAGTAACATATCATTATGGAGTGTTTTTAACAATATATGTTAACAAGTAATCAATCACTATCTTAATAAGAGTGTTATTGACAATATATATACATACATGTCCATATTGGCAATTTGACTGATGGGTTATTTAGCTTTCTTTCCACTTTTACAGTAACCAATAATAAAACACTTTGTACTTAGAATCAAGTTGCAAAGATGTTAGTTTCTGGAATTAGAACTTCTAATCTTCTGATCACAAAGAAGCAGTTTTTATCGGTTGCGCTAAAGTTTAATATGTTTAAAGAATCTTTTTAAATTTTTATTTAATAATTAACATTTTAAAATTTGTATAAATTAAGTCAAAATATTAATAAAAATAGCTTTAAAACCTAAATTAAATAAAATTTAAAGAATTAATTACAAAATAAAAAAAACCAAATCGAAGTATAACATTGGGTGTCTCTCTGTTAGGTTTCATCAACTACCCATGAAAAGCAAGAGTAGTGCCATGTAAGCAAAGTGGAGGTTAAGATTAGGAAGAATAGACAAAGATTAGTGACGGCGAATTAAGAGATGATATGCTGTCAGAACACAATGATGCAAAACGACAAGTACTTCCTGTCAGTTTTGTTCCATGACTTGGCTACTAATCTATCGTTATTCTCGCAATCATGATGTTTGAACTTTGAACACAACACAATTAAGCAAACTTGTGTGTTATCTTCTTGGTCCAAACAAGCCGCCTACTTTTGGCTTTTTATCTTCTGAATTTATCCTAAGTTGTTTTCATCAGGTATTGCAAGTCGGCTGCTGATGCCGAGTCATACCGAGTTTACAAACTAAAAACACCTAGTAATACCGAGTTTGAATATTTAAATTCAGTTTGTAATTTAATTTAATTTATTATTTTCAAATTAAATTATATCAATTTTAGTTAATTTATTATAATCTCAAATTAAAAACTTATTATATTTAACTCAAATTTAAACTTATGTTCAGTCAAATGTAACTTAATTTTTTAATTGTTACCTCTAATTACATGAAATTATTACATTCACAAAGAAAACAAATGAAGACACTTTCATTTATTAAATAAAATATAAATTAAGAATTAGTCAATAAAAATAAAATATTTAATTTTTTTTTTTATGTATTTGACTAAGTATAATTTAAGTGGATTCAGTCAATCTAAATTTTGTTTAAGATAAAATTAAGATGATGATAACTACTTATTTAAATCAAATTGAGTTAATCCTTTCATATTCAAACTTGAAATTCAACTAAATCAAATTTAATTAGTTAACCTAAAATTAAATTAAGTCAAATAAAATTAATTTTTAATTCTAATTACAAATTTAACCGACAAAAAATGAAAGTATTTTTAAATAAATAGTTAAAAATATGAAAATTCATAGAATAATTGTTTTCTTTATGTTATTTATAAATCAGGAATTTTTATTAAAATATGATTTTAAATTTAATCCATTTATTAGACTTTTAATAACAAAAATAAAAAGAACTCCTTCTATTATATGCATAAGTAGGTGGGCGCGAAAACAAGGTCCATCTCAACCGCTCAAACCGTCTCTGTCTTTTTCTCTCCCTCGTTGAAGCATTCTGCCTATCCATCCGTCACCGGGTTTCTCTCCGACGAGTCTTCATCGTTCTCAACGTGATCGAAGAACTTGTTTATAAGATGCGGTCTCGAAGTTACTAACGGGAAGTTAGGATTTGAAGGGTTTTGATAATCTGGCGAACGGTTCTCTTCTTTGAATTTGATTTTATTTTCAAGGTTCGATATTTTTCTTGACCCTTAATTTTCCTATATTTCAATTATTTTTTTCCTTTTTTTCGGAGTTTTCGCAGTCTCCAAGATGAATGCCTCTTTTTAGTTTTCTTGGTTTTGTTTCTTTGGAGACGGTGGCTTTCTTTATCAATATCTCTAAAGTTTTAAGTTTCTTATATTTTTGAAAAATTCTGGTACTGTTGCTTCAGTTTCTGATATTTAGATGAACAGCAATGGTCACCGTGCGTGTCTCTAATAGCAGAGACACGACTCTGTCAAAAGAAAGCTCCTCTCATGTTAGAATCCCGAATTTTATTAAGTAAACATGGGTTTTAATCGATGTCTGGTTCGTAAATCGAGGAAATGAGTTAAAGCGAAAATTGCTTGCTTATGCCAGAGTCTGCACATAACGATGCATATGGGTATTGTTTAGCTATCACTTATTACTATTATATCTAACCGAAGAAAGGATGGTTTCTTTATGGATATTTAAATGTTAATTAACGAAACGAATTTACTGTTTTAGTTCATGGGGATTGGACAATGATCTTGCCTGCACGTGGTGCTCCATGTCTCTTCCCATAACCCCAAGAACATTAGCACCCGCAACTTCAATCTTCTAACTACGAATTCATTTAAATAATTTGGATACAAACAAATCGCATTATTCCCAGTAGTCTTTATCATACTCATCGACATAAAAAATCAAAAGTTTTCCACTACATGACAAACAGGAGACTTGGGGTAAAAAGTAGCAGTTGTATTTCGCCGAGTGATCCCAAGGTAAACCCCTTTCTATGAACTTTCGTTTCTTGTTGGTAGATGTCAATTTCTTTGTTTAATATTGCAATTTTATAGATACTGATGTTTTTGTTGGTTAAAATAATTAATGCGGAGGAAGAGGGGGAGCGCACTCAACTTCTGTATTGAATATTTTAATAAACAAGAAGTTGCTGACACGAGTTAAGTTTCTTAACCTGAAAGTAACAGTTATAGTGTAAAGGTACAGAGAAATTTTCCATGTTATTGTAAAAAAAAGAACTGATTCTTATAGTTTACTTGGAGAAGATGTGGGGTTTGTGGATCGCTTTCATCGAATTCTTTGTCATGAGAAAGAGCAGAGAAGAGAAAGAAGAAGAAAGAGTGTGGGGACTATGGTTGAGTGAACTTCAACTGCCAGCCCAGCCGACCATGGCACTCTCGTGATCGTGAGAGGGACAAAAGGGAAATTAGAGGGAAAAGAACAGAAGTACAGAGGAGGAGAAATAAGAATCCTTCTTATCCTGCGCACCTCGTTTTCTCCAGTCTGTCCCTTATCCTACACTTCTCTTTCTGCTGCAGTAGTCTATTCTCTCTAGCCTCGACATTTTCTTGGGGGGACCCCTAGACCTGCATTTTACTGCTAGCCCAGAAAATCAACTTCTCTAGTGATGACCGTTACTGCACGTTGTGGCTAGCATCCTCTGGATTTCTTTGTTTGACTTATTTTGACCCTGATGTTGTTTCATCATCTCCGCCTAATCTCATTTCATGGCCTGATCTGAGTGGATTTGGGCTTTTCTCGATGAATTATCCACTCATAGTTGCGTTTAGAATTCTCAAATTTATAACGAATCAGATCTAGGTCTGTGTAACGTTGTAATCTTTTTCAATTTTATGGTTTCCTGTTACTTTTGTACTGGTTTATTCTTTGCTTTTGCTCTGCAGTTGGTCTCTTACTTTTTCTCCGGTTCTTTGCATTGGTAGTAGATTGGTTACAGGGAAGAGGATCCTCTTGTTGAGCTGTCGGCTTGATTCCTTCTGTGTGGATGCATGAACGCTAAAGTTGTTAAAGATGGTTCAATTATGTGAATGATTTCATCAATGTGGTCTAATTCGGACGTTGTTTGATGGATGTATGCGAGTCCCAGAAGCACACAGCAGTTGATACTCCAAGACTTCCATTGGTTCCAGCTGAAAGGAACGCCAATGCAGCAGCCAGCACACGCCGCCCTCGGACGAGGGAAGTTAGTTCTAGATATAAATCCCCCACTCCGTCAACACCTGTTTCTAGGCGTTGCTCTTCACCAACCCTTACAAGAACATTGCAGTCGGCTTCCCAAGTGGCCAGCAAAAGAGCCCTATCTGCTGAAAGGAGTCGGCCAGCAACCCCACCTTCACCCAAAAGTCCCTTCACGCCTGTTCATGATTCATCTGTTGATGCACAGTTGACATCTAGAAGGTTAAGTGCTGGCAGCAGGTTACCGGAGAGTTTATGGCCTTCTACAATAAGAAGCCTTAGTGTTTCTTTTCAATCCGATACCGTCTCTATACCTGTTGGTAAAAGGGAAAAACCGGGTAGTAATATCTCCTCTAATCGCACATTGAGATCCTCTTCCAACGTGGTTCATAAGCAGGTTGAAACGCCTACAGGATCACGGAAGCCTACACCAGAAAGAAAAAGGACTCCTCTGAAAGGGAAGAGTGCACAAGATCAATCAGAGAATGCTAAACCAGGAGATAGTTTACATAATAGATTGATTGATCAGCATCGCTGGCCTAGTAGAATAAGCGGGAAGGTATCTTCTAATTCCTTGAATAGAAGTGTGGATCTTAATGATAAGAATGTGAGACCTCTATCAACACCAGCTGGAAGCGGATTATCTCCTCTCAGAAGAATGCCTATGACAGATGGCATTACCAGAGCTTTACAAAAATCAATCAATGATGCTCCGAGGTTAGCATCCATGGAAGAAACGGGCAGATTAGGGACCAGGACACACTCAGCGGATGAGTCTTTACTCCAGGTATCTGAACGTCATAAGCTTGTTTCCACAAGTTTGTCGGATAGAGTTTTGCTAGCAAATCCTGCAGTTAGATCTCAGTCCTTGCCTACTCCTGGTTCACATCCTCCATCCCCTAGTAAAACCTCTGTTAGTAAAGGTATCAGCCCAGCTCGAACAAGGCCTTCTACGCCTCCTTCAAGAGGAGTCAGCCCATCTCGAATAAGGTCATCAAGTGTCTCTAGCCAAGCAAACAATTCCTCTTCTGTTCTTAGTTTTATAGCTGACTTTAAGAAGGGAAAAAAAGGAACTAACTTCCTCGAAGATGGTCATCAGCTACGGCTGCTATACAATAGATACTTGCAGTGGCGATTTGCTAATGCACGGGCAGAGGCTGTTCTTTACTTTCAGAAAGTAACTGCAGAGGTAGGTGCAATTTGGAGAGAGCAATATTTTTTAGATGTGTGAACCCTGAGTCTGCCCATTTATTTCACTTGATCTTTTGTTTAGGCGGAATTACTTGAAAGAATATTTCATTCATACTTCAATTATCTCAATTTTCAGTGAATAATATACCTCTTAACTTAGATCCTTTTACCGTTATTTGGATAAAAGTTTCCTCGATATGATTTGTTTTAACTATTTCAATAATATGACCTTTCTGTTTTTCAAACTGTGTGGAATTGTTTGTCTGTTTATGGTTATGCAACAATGGGAGAGAATGGTTATGCAACAACGGGAGAGAAGAAACAAAATAGCAAGGCAAGGACAAAGATAAAAGTCTTTGAAAACATTTTTTTATGGTTTGATACATAATGGGCTTATTTTTCAGGCTAGATGTAAACTATATGGTTACCTAGTTTTGAATTTTTCCATCAGTGCAACATTCTTTTTACGTCATGTGAAATTATAGATGTTACTTTGACGGTGCAGAGAACTCTCTATAATGTTTGGAGCACTACTCTAGCATTGTGGGATTCAGTAATTAGGAAGAGGATCAACATCCAACAGTTGACCCTGGAGCTTAAGCTGAATGCTGTTATGAATGATCAAGTATGCCTTTACTTTATAATGTCTGTATGATTTCAGAAGGCATAATTTTTCTGCATTAGCCCAATTAACTGTTTCTGATGCCATGAAGTTCATCAACCTTAGCTCAAATTGTTTGCCCTCCCCCTTCCCACTATTAACTCTGTTTGGTTCAGTAAAGGAAAAAGGCGCATGTTCTTAATTTCTTCTGTTTAAAAGGAATACAATTTCATAAACATAGCTGTTTTCTGCGTAAGGGAAAATGTTACTGTATCTCTTATTGTATTGCGTACAATTTGAACATTGATCTTTATCTTCTCCAATCCTTTCTTGGTGCTATTGTCTAATTCTTCCAGTAATTATTCAGATGAGCTACCTAGATGATTGGGCTTCGCTTGAAAGAGATCATATCAAGTCTTTATCTGGGGCTGTGGAAGATTTGGAGGCAAGCACACTTCGTCTCCCTGTGACAGGAGGGGCAAAGGTTTGTTTGCTCTGAAAGACTAACAGGATTAATTTGTGAAGGAGAAAGTTACTGACATCATCATTGTATTTCTACCTTTTTCAGGCAGATATTGAATGCTTGAAGTTTGCTCTTTGCTCAGCTGTGGATGTGATGCAGGCAATGGGATCCTCCATATGTTCTTTATTGTCGAGGGTGAGATTCAAAATTCAATTTTCTCTCACAAGCTTCTTCTGTAGGTTTATCAGATTTGGTTTCTAATAGTTATTTATGTCCTTAATGCCTGTCTAAAAATATGCTTAAGCCTGGCTTATGTGCTCTTGCTACAGGTGGAGCAAATGAATGGTTTGGTTTCTGATCTAGCTATTGTAGTGGCAGAAGTGAAAGCTAAGCTGGATGAATGTGAAACTCTATTGGTCTCAGCAGCTGCTACGCAGGTGAGAATACACATGCATGGCCACATAACTGAAAATGCTAACGAATGAAAAACAAATGTAGTGTTAGGACTCTGTTGTTATCTTTAGGAAATTATTCGTATGAAGATACTTTTAAGTTACTCTGCGTAAATTTGAATAGAAAGTTGAAAACACCATCAAGACTAGTTGCTTTAGTTAGAAGTTAGCATGTTGTCATTGTTACCTGATTTTCTTTTGAGGAACTATGTGCCTTCTTTTGAGCTATTGTTTATGTCAGTCTAAACCCCAGTTGACTTCAAATTACTGCAAACCCAAGATAGATTCAGTCATGATACAGTAAACTTGCAATTTTTCTTTTTCACCTGCTTCTGAGGTGCCTGTTGCCCATTACTTGGTTCTTTTGTTCCATGTATTGAGTTCCTAGCAATTCCCTCCACAAAGTTTGCACCACTGACAGTAGATTAAGATTCAATTCTCCTCTCTCTTACATATCATTGCATAGCTATGTTCATATGTTGATGAACATGAAAGTAGTTATTTAAACAAATAGTGCAACACTGTTGAGGGGAGTTTAGAGAAAACTTATCCATCTGAAGGTTAGATGGAATAAAACAATTGTTAGGATGAACAAGGCCATTTATTTCACGTATTCCGGCCGATGCAGGATGGTGACATGTATCAGCATGTTGTGGTAGTGTTGCAGTCTTGCCGTGTCAACTAGAATCTAAAATTTTTGTGAAGCTTTAGGTATGTTTGTTCTTACGGAGTGCACTGTTCTATTTGATCTTTTCTGGTACTATCTACATTTGGTAGTTCAACCACATTACAGTTGAGAATTTACTGGATATGGTCAAGGAATGGCAAAGCTAATTGGATAGAGTGTTGAAGTTGTTGGGATCAATTAACACTGCTTATCAGTCGGCTTCATTTTCTCACTCATTTCTGCAGGAAGTTCTATTGTCATTTTCAGTTCTTCAGTTATGCATATTCCATGTGTGTTCTTTATCCGATTGATTGACTGAGATAGACTGCCATTATCCATATCCGTTAAGCGAGACACATCGCTTGAGAATAGGGTTTTGGATTAAGTGGTTATTCGTCTCTGCAAATACATAAAGCTATATCTGTTCATCATATGTGGGTATCTGTTGTGCTTGTATGAGTATTGATATGTTTTGACAGAACTAAGACAAGTAACGTTCATGTAATGTTGATTACATTCACAATTTTCTTTTCTGATCAATCATATCTTATACACGACTGCTTTTTAACACTTAAACAGGTAGAAGAATACAGCTTTAGGACTCATCTAATACAGATGAAACAAGCCTTCGAGATGCAACTGATTTTTGCAACGAAAACGCCCCCGTGGCCGTGATTAAACTAGCATCTTACCACTTCAGGAGCAATGGATGATCCTGCAGGCTTCTCCTGCTCTAGTAATTGTAAATTAGTATATTCTGCCCTTTTCCTCAATTCAATCAGAAATTTCTTCTTGCTTATAGTAAGCTGACTGCTCTGTGCTTTCAACTGTAATTTTTTTAATCACGCAAATGAAAGAAATTAAAAGGAAGCAAAAGGTTCAAACTATGTTGTAGAAACAGAAAAATGCAGGAGGAAATGAACAAGGAGGAAGAAATATAAAATATCTATTCTTTCATTTAGGATTCTCACTTGCAACTTTCACCAGTGCTAAGTTTTAATTCAATGGACTGTGGCAGAGTGAGAGTCAAAAGAATGACATTTGGTGATTTGAACTCGAGTTAATTAAATTTTAAAACGAATTTAAATATAAAAAAGTTGATATAGTAAAAAAAGATTTTGATAAAATATATTAAAATAATATTTTTTAATTTGAACAGACTGATTAAACTAATATTTTTTGATTTAATATTTAATTAAATTATTGTTCTTTTTTTTTCCGGAAGAATTATTATTTAAAAATACGATGAATCAGACCCTTAAAATAGGTCTGTTTAATGCATTGAAATTATAGAAAATAAAACAATAAAACCCTGCAAAAACCCCTAACCTGAGAAAAAGAACCCATGAACAGATGTTCATAAAAACCATAGCTTCGGTTGCTCGTACCGGCGATTTCTTCCTCGGACTCCTCCAAAGAGCCAACACTCTGTCACAAGTCACCCAGATCCAATCTCAAATCCTTCACCACCGCCTCCAAACTCACATCCCCATAGTCACAAAACTCGCTCAAAAGCTCTTCGACTTTGGCTCCACGAACCACGCACTGAAGATCTTCTTTTTAATCCCAAAACCTGATCTTTTCCTCTTCAACGTTCTTATCAAGGGCTTAGCTGTGAACAACTCGGCTTTATCCGCCATTTCTTTGTTTTCCCATTTGAGAGGCACTGACCTTAACCCTGATGACTTCTCCTACACTTTCGTCTTGTCCGCTGCAGAGAGTCTCGGGAACTCAAGAGTTGGAATGTTGTTGCATGGAATGGCTATTGTTGATGGGTTTGGCTCAGACTTGTTTGTTGGGTCGGTTCTTGTCGATATGTATTTTAAACTTTGGCGGGAGGAGTTGGCCGAGAAGTTGTTCGATAGATTGCCGGAAAGAGATACTATTTTGTGTAATACGATGATTTCTGGCTTTGTGAGGAATTGTTGCTTCAAGGATGGGATTAGAATATTTGGGGATATGGTTTCGGGTGTCGGGCCCAAGTTTGATGTAACTACGGTGATATCTGTGTTACCGGCCATTGCAGAGTTGCAGGAGTTGAGATTGGGAATGGAGAGTCAGTGCTTGGCTATGAAGTTTGGATTTCATTCTGATGTTTCTGTGCTCACGGGTTTGATTACGTTGTACTCAAAATGCGGGGATGTTAAGACAGCAATGTTGTTATTCAGGGAGATTCCCTTGAATGATTTGATATCTTGTAATGCGATGATTTCAGGGCTTACTGGAAATGGTGAAATTGAGTCTTCCGTGAAGCTGTTTAATCAATGGCTTTATTCTGGAGGGAGAGTTAATTCAAGCACAATCGTTGGGTTGATTCCTGTATATTCACCTTTTGGTCATTTATCTCTTAGTAACTGCATACACGGTTTTGCTATCAAATCTGGTTTTGTTGTTTGTCCTCCTATTTCAACTGCATTGACAACAGTGTATTGCAGATTGAATGAAATGGAATCAGCAAGGCAGCTTTTTGATGAATCTTCAGATAAAACTTTAGCTTCTTGGAATGCCATGGTAGCTGGTTATACCCAGAATGGACTAACTGAAACAGCAGTTTCTCTTTTTCGTCAAATGCTCTCATCCAGTTTCTGTCCTAATCCTGTAACAGTTACTAGTATTCTTTCAGCTTGTGCTCAACTTGGGGCCTTAAACCTAGGGAAATGGGTTCATAATTTAATCAAGAGTAAAAACTTCGAGTCTAATGTTTTTGTTTCAACTGCTTTAATCGACATGTATGCAAAGTGTGGGAATATTAAAGAGGCTCGAAGATTATTTGAGTTGATACCTGAGAAGAATGAAGTAACTTGGAACACCATGATCTCTGGTTATGGACTTCATGGATACGGGAAAGAAGCGCTTGCAATATTTTATGAGATGTTGAATTCTGGAATTTCACCAACTGGGGTGACTTTTCTTTCTGCCTTATATGCGTGTAGTCATGCTGGTTTAGTAAGAGAAGGAGAGGGGATTTTTCATTCTATGGTACATGAGTACAGGTTTGAACCTATAGCTGAACATTATGCATGCATGGTTGACATCCTTGGTCGAGCTGGAAAGTTGCAGGAGGCATTGAACTTCATTGAGGGAATGCCAGTAGAGCCAGGTACGCCTGTGTGGGGTGCATTACTTGGTGCTTGTAAGATTCACAAAGATACAGACCTAGCGCAGCTGGCCTCTCAAAGGCTTCTTGAGTTGGACCCGGAGAATATGGGTTACTATGTATTAATGTCAAACATTTACTCTGCTGAGAAGAACTATCCACAAGCCGCTTCTATAAGACAAGTAGCTAAAAAGAGAAAGCTGGAAAAGACTCCAGGTTGCACTCTGATTGAAATTGGTCAGACTCCACATGTCTTCACATCAGGGGACTGGTCCCATCCAAAATCAGCAGCAATCTATTTGGAATTGGATAGATTGATGGGAAAGATGAAAGAGGCAGGATTTCAGGCAGAAACTATCACAGCTTTGCATGATGTGGAGGAGGAAGAGAAGGAACTAGCTATGAGGGTTCACAGTGAAAAATTAGCCATTTCCTTTGGTCTTATCTCTACTGATCCTGGAACTGAGATAAGGATCATTAAGAATCTCCGAGTTTGTTTAGACTGTCATACTGCAACTAAATTTATATCTAAGATCACAGAAAGAGTTATTGTGGTAAGAGATGCCAATAGATTCCATCATTTCAAGGATGGTGAATGTTCTTGTAAAGACTATTGGTGATATATCCTTAACACTGTAAAAAGGATTTGAATTTCAAGCTGAAATGTCTCGTTTCAGTTTATCACGGTGCAATTAAAAAAATAGGACAGGAACAGTGTTGTTCTCATATGTTCAAGATTTTATAGTTGCCTATACCACACCGCAGATGGAATCCAAATGAATGATATCCAACCCAAAATCTCCGCAACTGTTAGATGCTAGAATATCTTGGTCTTATTATCCTGATGCCAGATGCCAGAAATGAAAAGATTTGGAAATGGAGTTTCAATGGCATACATTGAGATTAGTTGGTCATTATGGAGGTTCATGTGGAATAAGCTAAGATAAAAAGCCAATTACTTGCATCAATTACAAAACTGGGTAGAATGCATATTCTTGCAAAGAATTTCACTCTAGCTTTATTCCTTAATGCCTCCGGGCTGTTGGCTGGTACATCTCACGTGATATGCTTTCACAAACAAAGATGTACGTATATCTTGCATGGGATAGAAGACAAAATATAAAAGGAATGCAGGCTTCTTAGCAGTTGATTCCACATTGCTTGGAATCAGGTCCCTTGGATCTCAAGACAAATGGGTCAATTCTCACCCAAAGCAAGGAAAATATTGAAGTCAAAAGCACAGACCATATGACAACAATGGTTGGTGTCCTGTTCTCTTGCCCCATTAGACCTTTCAGGAATGGGTAGAGATGGACAATCACGCAGAAAGCAAAAAAAAGCTTGCCAAATAGAGGGGCCCATGATTGGTATCCATTGTTTATGGCATCCGAGATTCCAGCAACAACTCCAACAAGGTTGATCATTAAGATAGTAGTTGGAGGGATGAGGAGGGTTGTCCATTTAAAGGCATATAATTCTCCAAAATCGTCACCATCAGTTGACTTGGAGGTGACAGTGAAGTTCGTGTCAATACCAGCTAAAACCTTCAGAAGACCCTGCACAACAGCGAAAAGGTGAGCTGAGATACCGCCAATGACCCAGAATTGCCCATTTCCCACCATTCTTCAATGCATACTCCACTCCACCTTAGCTCAAGGATACCCGTTGCAAAGATTGAGAGGAACAGTGCAATGAAGAAAAGAATTGCGAAAGTGCTTATCTTGTTCAATACAAAGCATAAGCATATAAATTAGGTACATTGGCTAGAATTTCAAACATTTGTCTATGTTCACATTGCATAGATTTAAAGATTACCCTTTCTTCAAAGAATTGGAAAGAATATTATTTTGTGAATAAAATTTGAAGTAACATAAATATGAGTATAATTACTAACTGCATGTAGTTACCTCTGGCATGATGAATTTATCTGTCAGCAAGCAGATTGCAGGTAGAGTGCAGTATGCAAGAAGTGGTAAGGAAGTGAATGGATAGACAGTTGTGTTAACATATGCAAATCTCTCAAGCCACTTGAGCTTTCCTTCATTGTAGCCATACCAGACAGGGCTGTGTCGGCTGAAGAAGATCTCAACAGAACCAAGAGTCCATCGAAGCACTTGGTTTAACCGATCTGAGAGACTAATTGGGGCAGAACCCTTGAATGCAGGTAACTTTGGCATACTGTAAATTCAGGCACCGGCTTTTTTATGATGAGAAAATTCAGGCCTCTTTTCACGGGACACGTAAAGGAGGTGAGGGAGTTCATTTCCTTCAATGTCATGGCCTCCACTGTGACCAAGAAACACTTGAATCACGCCAGGATGATCCTTTGTATTGTTTCCTGGCCAGAGTGTACCATCCTGCATGATCCAGCCCTCTGGAGGGACCTTCTGTGCTTTTGCTACTATTCCATTTATCCTAACCTTGAATTCTTCGTACTTTCTGTTGAAGACCAGGCAATCAAGTGTTAGCTAAATTGCTGAAGACTACATTAATCTTGAATCAGATTATATGCAAATTACTGACCTTCATAGCTCTACGGTCCTTAACAAATGTTGGTTGAACTTTATCCTTCAGGTAATCAACCTTTAAAGTACATCACAGGGGCCCGAGGTTCTATGCTAAACTTCTTACAGAATGGCACCCATTTTCTAGCAAATTCCGCAGTTTGAGAAAGTGCTTCAAAGGTACACATAGATGCACCATCTTCAGATTGGTATGCTGAGATCTTTTCAACAGGGTAGTCCATGGCCAGGATTGATAAAATTGTGCTTGCAGTAACCAGATGAGGCTCCTTCATGGGATCCACAGTACTCACAAAGATATCCACTGGTGACAGCATGTTAGGTTCCCCTTCTCTCTCAAATCTGTGTTTTCAACACATCAATCGTTAAAATAAACGATATCATATTCATGTAATGTTTGATTTTACCAGTCAAAAGCCCAAAGCTTTGCTGCTATATTCTTATAATAGTTGCAGATTTGCTTTGAGAATTTAGATTCATTTTGGTACAAGTTTACCTGAGAGACAGGCGAACAAGATATGTTTCACGATCAATTGGGAGCCATTTGGGGAATTGGTCAAGAATCCATGAAAATGCAAACCAGATTTTGCAGACCGCAGATGTTAGCCAAAGGCCAATAGCATCATGCACAGGGTTCAAAATTCTATAGTGGAGGAAGAAGGTTAATATGACAAGGCGAGCCACAATAACCATCCTATACGGATTGATCTTGCTCGATGCTATTGGTACTTTCCTGGAGAGTGGCTGCCTGGTCTCATCAATTCTGCATTTGTTTCGACATTGCTAACCTGTGATCATAGAACTGAATCTCCAGGCGTTGAACTACTTTGGTTCAGTCCATAGTATAGAACTGAATACTCACATGGCTGCTGCTTCAGGATCATCTTCAGGTTCAGGTCTCAAATTTCCTTGCTGCAGTTTCCATTCGTCCACTCCATCTTTCCACCCTGCTTCTTTCTTTTCTTCCCATCTCGCACTTCCTGTTGTGAAGTATTGTTTAACTACTGTAAGAAATGGTAAAAACATATTGCAATTATTTTAAGCATACCAGGCTGTGAATCTGGATGGGGATGAACTCGTTTATGAAGTGAAGCAGATAGCATCTGTTCTCCATGAGCTCCAACTGGGAACTCACCACTAACCTGAAACAAGTTGATTTATGATCTTGTTTCAAAAAACACGGCCGATTTCAAGATGATTGAGACAAATCACCAAGATCAAAAGGTTTTAGTAATACTATTCCATTACCGGTCTTGATCTAATCCCAGCTATAACTCGGGGGAATTGCGAGTTTTCTTCATCGTCATGGCCTCTTCCGTAGGTCATCTTCCCATGAAGCATTGCTTCTGTGAGATGCTGGTTCTTTTCTTGTTCATCTTCTATTTTGAACTCATATTCAATGTCATCAATGTCCTCTTCATCTTCGTCTCCCTCCACTCATGGACATCCTACACAAATTTGGAATAGAATCCGCTTCTGAATCATCAATTGCACAAGGAATAACACTTAGCAGAAGGAATGATAAACCTCCACGATGGTCAAAACGGGTGGTCATCAGGAATAAGAAGTATTTAGATTAATTCTGTTGCTATATATGGCTAAGATATCTCATAAGTGCCGATTGTGGCCATTAGAATAGGAATAAACAGTTGACATCTTTTCCTATTAAAATCTCATAAGTGCCGATTGTGGCCATTAGAATAGGAATAAACAGTTGACATCTTTTCCTATTTAAATTGATTGTAGCTGCAGCAGAGAAGAATAATACAAAATATCTTCTTATTCACTTTCCTTGGCTTTGACTGGGACCTATCAAGGAATGGTAATATACCTTTGAGACGCATATATCTGGCCTTGCACTGCGGACATTGTTGTGTGCCCTCTCTCCTTTCATACTCGTAACAAGGTCTACACATCGGAAAACCACACTCATTACAACTTACAAGCCACAAACAAGTCTCCGTCGACGGTGAGGCCGACCTCATCACCACATATCTCACAAACTTGACCATCCAAGTTCTTCAACAGCTTAGGCAGCAAAAACATGCACATACAACTCACGCATGTTATGAAAAAAAAAAAATGAAATCATGTAAAAGCCAGCTCATTTGATGGTTATTGTCAATGGTTGTCTTTGTTACATCTTCGTGACCATGAATGACGACAAGCTCGTTTCGATTGTGAGAGCCGGTGACCAGGCCAGCACCGGCTTCCATGGTTGTGATCAAAGGAGGTGGTGAGAAAGAATTTGCTGAGGGACAATTTGAGGGAGTGTTTCTATCTCTAGAAGAGAAAAAGGGTATAGTAAAGGATCAACATATTTGTCAGCTAATGTGCTTAAAGGTCTGGTGTTGCAACTTTCAAGTTGTTGGTTGCAGAGTCGCCATTGCCTTGAAGCTAAGCTTCGTCTATTTTTCAACTACCTTTATATATATAATTCCTCACATGTTTATTGTCTTTTTCGGGGAGCTTGAGCTTTCCGTTAAGTGCTTATAAGTGATCGAACTTGAAATGTAAGCCAAGTTCTCATTCGTTAGTTGGGTAAGTTGGACACTCTCAATCCAGACAGAGTAGCCTCTCCTACTAAATGTACAACACTTACTTTTCTCGCTCTTCTCGTGTGAAACCCTTTTGAGTAACTAAGATTCATGGAATCCAGAACTGGCCTAGAAGATCATCGTCTTGGATTCGATCTCGATCTCTCTTGTAGACTTGGACTAAATAAAACCTCTGTTCGGTTATCAGAATAAGTCGTAAAGATCTGTTCCTTCTTGGTGGGAATGGAAGAGCTTAGTTGAAGCAGTAGTCATGGCTAAAACCAATAGTGCTCTTGAGAAGCTCTTACACCAACTCCAACAGTTCCCGAATCTTGGGAGTTTTTGTCTCTTGTCAACTTTTACATTGATCCGCTGCACTTTCTGAACGGATCGATGTTCAACTCTTCAAATGCTTCGGGTCAGTGCTCATTTCCATGTCCACCTGGTTCACCTCCATGGACTGAACTCGTTTCATGATCGATCGATACGTGGCAAAACCTTACTGTGCTTCAACTCCATTGAATCCAACCGACACGTGTGGGTCAGGATTGTAAGAAGAACGACTTGGCAAGATGGGGATTGAATCTAATCTAGGGCAAACGGATCCAACGACTGTAACGCCGTGTTACGGAATTAATATACGACGTCGTGTAGTCTGTGTCATTGGGAAATTGAATTACCTCGTGGAAATTCGTGAATTCATTTTTTGGAAATTATTTATATTCTTTGTGAATTACCAGTATCGCCCTTCCTGAACACTTAGGCATACTTAACACTTGCCGTTAGAAAGGGAAAGTACTTAGTTGCCCTTTATCTGTTCCAAGTAGCTTCGGATTTTAGCATGTAACCGATTAAATATGATGTTTTTTTGATTGTAGGGATTAAAACATTCATTCGTTTTGTGGAATGTGGATTGACTTTTGGTATTCATAATGAATTGAGTCAAATTGAATTTCAATTTTAAAATCTCTTAATGCAAAATTTAATTGAAAAAAATAAACCGAATTAAGTTAAATTAATCTCATCGTCCGAAGTATAATTCGCTAAAAAGACTTAGTAAAAATACATTGAACTTACTAAAAATGTTCAATTGGAGAACTAAAACAATGTAATTGGCTCAAAGCACTTCTATATATGGATATTCGAGAATAAAAACAGTTTCGAACTTACTAATTAATATTGGCTTTTGTTAAAACATCAATCTAAGCTTCATAAGTGGAAGCCTAATTTTATGCTAAACATGTAATATCAACAGAAGAGGAAAGGCATTTTCGTCAATCAAAGGATGGAATAAAATCTAAAAAGCATTGATGAAAAATAACTTAAAAAAAAACTACTCTCTCTGGTTTTGTCTCTTCTAAACGAGGGTTTGTTTGTGTTATGATCCCCCACCAGCCTTCGCGTCACAATACCCGGTTCTCTCCTCTTCTTTGCTCTTCGCAGAAGAGAGAGGAAAGTCTAAGCTCTTCAATCTACACCTTTTGCACCTATATCTTTTCCTATGTACTCAATAAATGTATAGATTAGATTCTACACATAAAGTTTATATCGTTACGAGAACTTGTTTTTATCCTGATTCAGCCACCTTGCTCTTCTAGCTGAGTCTGCAGGGAAGAAGAGACGTAGTTAACAGCTTATAGAAAAGATTGTTTCTTTTTTATTGTCTTTGTTGTATCTTTTCTGGGTCTTGCTTCATTTGGTCCATTTCTCTCTCTATCTATTGGTATCGACGGCGGAGATTCATCTCAGAGTGAAAGATCGAGGTATGCAGCAAGGTGATCAAACGGTGTTAAGCTTGAGGCCTGGTGGTGGTCGAGGAAGTAGACTGTTCAACCTACGTTCAGATTCCTCATCCACTACTAACTCTTCTTTCTCGTCTACTTCTTTTGCCTTTGGCGATGCTCCTCTTTTGCGTCCTTATGGCGGGACTGCTTCTTTGCAGGTTTTTCTCGTTAACCATCGTGGATCTGGACTCATTTGATGCGTTCGTGTGCTTGTTTTGATTTATGGGAATAAATTTACGTGTTTTACATTTTTCTTTCGGGACGTTTCTTTCATTGATGAAGTACCTGGCTTTTAATTCGAGTATTGGAAAATTCTTTTGTCGTGGTATGTGGTTAATATATTGGATCTGTTCGTTATCTTTTCTCCGTTTATATTTGCTTGTTATGGTTCTATGTGGTGTACGTGAGATGGGTTGGCTTTCTTTGTTTCTTCGTGTGTGTTTGCGAGAATTATTGGCCTATGTTGGATTATTTCTCACAAGTAAAATTTGATGCCAAAAAAAGGAGTCTTAATACCCGGTCGTGGTTTCTCTACTACTTTTGAGATTAGAGTGTTTAATGCAAGTATGTCTGAAGATGAAATAGAACCGAAAAGCAGGTTTCTGTTATATTGATGTTTATTCTTTTCTCGAAAATGTTTTGGAATACTACCTTTTTAATTTATTTTTCTTATTGATTCACATATGGTTTCTTTTTATGTATGTGGTTATATGGATGTTCAATGTGACATTAAACTCTTTAAATGTGCTAATTCTTGGTTGGGCACTAAATATGTGTTCGTGCTGTAAATATGGACAAATAGTAATATTTTAGGTTTTAGGTGGGCACTTGACGAGCTTTAAATTGCCCATAAATCCGCCTGCTAACATTTTTTCTTTTTGTAGTGGAGAATACTGAAAAAATGGAAAATGATAAGAATTTAGTTTAGTATGATCGTTGCAGTATTAACCATGCATGACAAGTTGTGTCGTGGCCTGTTTCGTTCTGCCTTTTGGTCTGACTGGGTAAATTTTTTTTCCCCGTGTGACTCATTTGATGAATAATTGACTAAATTGGCGTTGTTTGGTAAAGAAATGAATGATGATTTGAGTAATTGGGATACTGTTGTTCTACTGCTATTTCAGTTTGGTTCACTTATGGCACCTTGGTACCTAGAAAGAGATGATGTCAACGTGATTAATATGGTAAATTTTCGTGGTTATGACTTTTCATATGGCATGGAGTGGTCACCAATATCTCTGCTGATTCACTTGTAAAGTTGCTGATTTTCTTTAGGTCTTCTTCGTTCTATTTGAGAAAATGTTTGAAGTGCTGCTGTAGCTACTTGTTTTATTCATATTAGTTGATACTGGCATCATTTTTGACAATATTTTATCTTAGGTTTCCATTTGTTTGATATATTGTCTCTTTTCTGGTGGGTTCTTATGGGGCTTGCCTATTATTCTGCCAGTTGCTCATGAAATTTTTGTTTAATGTTTTAGGTTCTTGACTCATATACCTATATGTTTGTTGCTTTTGCAGACTGGAGACTTGCGATTTGAAGGCCGTGAGCGAATACATCATACAAGAGAGCAGTTGTTGCAACTTAGGGAGGTAATGCTTGTAAGGGGTTGTTTGCATGCAAGAAGCATGTAATTTGCAGCTTCGGCATGCGATTTAAATGGTGTTGGTGTGAGTGTATCACAGATATGGACAAAAAGATTTAAGGCTTCGGGTGCAGGTTGATCTTTGTGGCTTAGTATTGAGTCTCTGTTGTTGCAGTCATCCATGCAGTTCTCTTCATTTTTTACTCTTTTAGATCCATATTCGTTTTTTGGTTTCATGAACAATGCTCGGGAAATAAACAGATTTTCTATTCTTGTGTTTTAACTATCCTAACTTATTTGCTTTCTACTACTTAGATTCACATCAGCAATGAACTTCCAACTGGTTATCTGTTTGCTGTCTATTTCTAATTAAGTTCATAATTTTCATATAGGTTGCTGTGGTATCTGATGAGATTCTAAAAGTTAAACGGGAAATTGAGGCTGAGCTATTTGGTGAAGACCAAAGCTGGACTCGTGGAGAGAGCACTGTGAGTTGCTATCCTATTTTCACTTTCTAGCTTGGTGGTTTGTATTCCCGGGCAATTTTGTTAAGTTACAAGATAAAATGTCTGAATAGCTAGTTGCCTTTTGCATATATTGAGTGCCCAATGTGTACTTGTGTTATTGAATTATTATTGCATGTGACTTGTCAACTTTAAGATAACAATTTCTGCTGGTCATCCCAGACACTGAATCAATCGCAGAATCGTTACTTGGAGCCAGACAATCGTGATTGGCGTGGTCGTTTTGCACAATTTCCAACATCTGGAGAGGATAGGTCCTGGGATTCTGTTCGCGAAAATAGAGAATTTGGGGGCAGATATGATCCCAGGCAGCCTGAATCAAATCAATTTAATCGCCAAGATCAACTAAACTCCCAGTTTGCTAGAGCTCAAATCTCTCCCAGTCAAGTGGTAATCTAGCTAACTCACATTTTTACATTTTTTTCCCGGTGATTAATGTTCTTATTATATGTTACTTAATTTCTTATCAAATGTTGTTTCTTCTCTTTTGACAGATGGGGTTGTTGTTGGCACTATTGCTTTTCCTTTTCTTCTGGAAACTTCATTTCATTTGTGCTTGCACCTTGGTCTTAATTTCTGTACCTGTGTTTTTCATGTATAACAGGGAGGACCAACCCCTAACTTGGTGAAGGCTGAAGTGCCATGGTCAGCTAGAAGGAGAAATCTTTCTGAGAAAGACCGTGTCTTGAAGACGGTGAAGGGGTAAATATAAGAATACAATATTGTTTTATATTTTATTTAACATTATTCATCTGGTGAAATTTTGCATTTATATGCATAATTTGATTTCGGACATGGGGGTTTTCTTTTTATTATTCCGGATTGTGAATATCCACAAACTAATTTAATTGATTGTTTAGTAAATTTATTCAATTGAAGTTGGCTTAATTATTAAGGAATTTTCTTAGTTAACTATGATTTTTCTTGTGATACAAGACGAACAATTTCATTGTTAAGTTGCAATAAATGCTATTAACACTATATTTGGCATAGATACCTTTCTGTCTCAAACAAGAGAAGAATTCTTCAATAGAATCATTCTTGCCCCTCATTTCATTGGTTTCTCTGTTGTTAAAATAGTTACATGATTGTTATATGATATTCTTATGACACATGGAGTTATTACGGAAATATTAACTTATTTTTGAAAATAGTGAGATTTGCTCGAGATTTATACTATTAGTAGTATCTTTAGATGAGTTCTACTGCTTTTCGCACAGGATACTGAACAAGCTCACACCTGAGAAGTTTGATCTTCTCAAGGGACAACTTATAGATTCTGGCATCACGTCTGCTGATATCTTAAAGGTGAATCCATTTGTATCGTATATACATTCTGGTTTTAGCTTCCTACTGGATGTTGAGCTCACAGTTGTCATGTACTACAGGATGTTATCTCACTTATATTTGACAAGGCAGTTCTGGAACCCACATTTTGCCCCATGTATGCACAGCTTTGTGCTGATCTTAATGCTAGCCTCCCTCCCTTTCCATCAGATGAACCGGGTGGCAAAGAAATCACATTTAAGCGAGTTCTGTTGAATAATTGTCAGGAGGCGTTTGAGGGGGCTGATAAACTGAGGGAGGAAGTAGGACAGATGACAGCTCTAGAACAGGAGCTTGAGCGTAGGGATAAAGAACGATTGGTCAAAATTCGTACTCTTGGAAATATCCGCTTGATTGGAGAGCTTCTTAAGCAGAAGATGGTTCCTGAAAAGATTGTTCATCACATTGTTCAGGTTAGCATTGTAGATTCTAGTAATGTTACTTCTATCAAATTGTAATTGATGCTTCATTCATTTATATTCCTATCTTTATATGTGAAACAGGAGCTCCTAGGACCTGACAATAAAGTTTGTCCTGCTGAAGAAAATGTTGAGGCAATATGCCAGTTCTTCAACACGATTGGAAAGCAGCTTGGTCAGCGCCCAAAGTCACGGCACATCATTGATACCTACTTTAGTCGGTTGAAGGAATTGTCATCAAACCCTCAACTGGTTCCTCGACTGAGGTTCATGGTTAGGGATGTTCTTGATTTACGAGCAAGTGACTGGGTTCCTAGACGTGAAGAGGTAAGACTTTTGTTCTCCAGTGTTGAAATTAATTGGGTCGATCAATATGATCAGAGTAGAAACAATAATGTCTTTGTTGTCGCAGGTCAAAGCCAAAACAATTACTGAAATACATTATGAGGCAGAGAAAAATCTTGGCCTGCGACCTGGTGCTACTGCAAGCATTAGGAACAACCGGGGTATTATTTCCGCGGTGCCGGGGACTGTTGGTCCTGGGGGCTTCCCCATCAACCGACCTGGCTCAGGAGGTATGATGCCTGGCATGCCAGGAACTAGAAGAATGCCTGGGATGACCGGTATATCTGATGGTGACAATTGGGAGGTGGCCAGAACACGTTCTATCCAAAAGGGTGATGGTCCAATAATGCAGACTGTAGGGCGTGTACAATCATCAACTGGGAGCAAGTCAACTTCACTTAATACAAGGCTGTTACCTCAGGGTGGTGGTGGATTCACAAGTGGGAAGATTAGTGCCCTCTTACAGGGATCGGCCCCCCCTTCTTGGCCTTCCAACTCTGGTTTTGGTACAGAGCATCCTGTACAAGTCCCTCCTCCACTTAGTAAGACTTCTACTACACCTTATATGCCTCCAATTTCAGAGAAACCAGTGCCTACATCTGCAAAGTTGAATGTCGTTGAACTTAAGAGAAAAACAATCGCAATTCTCAAGGAGTACTTCAGTATCCGTCTTTTGGATGAAGCCCTGCAGTGTATTGAGGAATTGAAATCACCAGCTTACCATTCTGAAGTTGTTAAGGAAGCAATCTCTGTTGGACTGGAAGAAAACCCACCATGTGTCGATTTAGTTGCCAAGCTCCTGGAATATTTGCTCAGTAAGAAAGTTTTGACAGCTAGAGATGTAGGGACTGGGTGTTTGCTCTACGGTTCAAAGTTGGATGACATTAGTATTGATTTACCAAAAGCACCTAGTAACTTTGGTGAGATTATTGGGAAGTTAGTTTTGGCTGGAGGTTTGGACTTTGTAGTGGTGAAGGAGGTCCTTAAGAAGATGGAAGATGAATATTACCGGAAAACCGTACTGGACATGGCAACTAGGGTTGTGAGTTCTAATCCAAACGGTAGAGTTATATTGGATTCTCAGGCAGCCGAGGTTGAAGCTTGCCAGGGTTTGCTTTAATAATTTAGGCTTCAGACTTCACAACCCAGTTGTTTCTACAATATGACCATGAATTTTGTTCTTTCTTTTATAATCTGCCATCTCGGGACGCATGATCTGAGGCAGGCAACTTGTACTATCTGATCAGCTGAAGCTGCCAGGAAAAGGGTCGTCATGTTTCTTTCTTGCGTTTGTACATTTTTCACGCGAGGTCCCACAACTGTGATTTATTTTCAAAGAAATCAAACCACAGTGGTACCCCCCTGTTGCTGGAGAAGAGAACCAAAAACCAAAAAAAAATGTGGTTTTGTATTTGATTAATTTTTGTTTAATTTGACTTAGTTTTTGTTCAGACCAAATAAAAGAATTTTCCTTTTAATCTATTTTTCTTCCACAATTATTGAGTACATGTTGCAGATCAACTTTGACATGTGGGGTTGAAATGGGTTTGCCAAATCCGTTACTCGAAACGACGTCGTATTATATGTGTTATTCTTTATTTAAAAAGTGGTCGGAGCCAACGTCCCGCGTAAATGGTTACAATGGAGGCTGCTACGTCAAGCCAACAAGTAACTAACGGCGATCAGTCGCTAAAACTGGCCGTAGCCATCGCTCTTCTCCGATCGAAGCTCCTTCATAAGCAACCTTCTCAATCTGACGCCACTCGTTGGAAGCTTAAGGCCTCACTGGAAACTTCTGTTTCCTTTTGTACGATTTCCGTTTTATAAGTGAAGCCAATGTCTTACTGGTTTAACTTGCGCTCTTTCTGTTAGGCTAAGGAGCGGAAGCAAGAGATTCTTCGACTCAGAGAAGATCTCAAGGAAGCAGAAGGTTCTCTCTATCATTTGAATATTCATTCTGCTGCTGATAATAAGTTTCTAATTTCATTTTGATTATTTGTTTTTAGATGCGTCTCGGTTTGATCTTTTCCCCAATACTGCTTTATGCAAGTGCTACTTCTTTCACGATTTGGGGAAGCTCCATGGAGATTCGTCTCAAAGTAGATTCAACGATGTTCTTCGCCGTCGTTTCCTCAAACAAGGTCTCCCTCTTTATCTTGTTGTTGTGTTCTCTGCCTTTCCATTCCTATTTCTCGGTTCTCACCACAGATTAGGAGTTCTCTCTTGTGTGCTTCCTGTTCTTGCAGTGAGGCTGAGAGAAAGAAGGAAAAGATCGAGTGATTCTAATCAACGACGTTGCTTTTCAGGTATTGAAGCGTTAACTGATGATTTACTCCTTGCTTGGTAACTGACCATAGATTAATGAGAATAATATGTAGTAGAATAATATGTGGTTGGGTATATCTATCATTGAAATTATGGTGGCGGATATTCATATGCTATTGCCAAATTAATTATTGCAGACTTCAACAATGTGGAGGAAGAGGAGCAACTAAGAGCTTCTGTTGATTTTCTTGTAGAGCTATGCGACTCTACTTGTCCAGTGAGTCTCTAGTTGGTCGCTCTGTCATGCTAAAGATGAATATTTTTTTTTTTAGTTTCTTGCTTATTTTCATGGAATAATTTTTAAGTGCATTTCACTTTGCAGACCGAGGAGATAAATTTTACGAACTGGTCGCACCAAGCTGTAGACTTCATTCTAGGTCAGATATTACTTTGGTGTTCTTAAATAGAAGTACAGTGATCGACGTTGAATATTGTCAAGACAAAAACCTAATACTTTTTATGGACTTCACTTTGACCTCTTAAAAATTCATCAAATTTTCTCCACTGTAGCGCAATATCAGATAGTAGGTAAAGATCTATCGATTTCATGAGTGTATACAATTACTAGGAAAGCTGACAAAGGTAAGGACAAGAACCAATTTTTGTGTACGACGAAAATGGAAAGCAAACTTATGCTCAGTGCTGTGGCTACAGAGTCTGATGATTCCGAGGAGTTTGGGTACTAGCTCAAATAAGCCTTTTTGGTGATTAAATTGGGATAGGATCTGGTACATAATCTGTTCCATCTCTGTTCCATCAATTTTCAGTCATCCAATTTCTCTGTTCCACTTATTAGATGGTTGGAAATTGATGAAACAGAGTATAGACGATATTTCCTGATAAAATTCACATATTTTTTCCCATCATTTTAGTGACAGAATAGTGCTTATATCACTTCTAAATTTGAAACATCTCGTTCTGTTCCAAAGTTACTTCAGTGACGGATTTCCTTGCCTTGAAGTCTTCATTTTCATTTCTATAGACGTTGAAGCTGTAAGTTTATTTCATTTTCCAGCGTCATTGAGGAACCTTTTATCGGCAAGGAAAAACATGGAGCTTCTTGAAGGAATTGTCAGCTGCTTAATTGTGCGCTTAGTTAGAAGGATGTGCTCTCTTACTTGCAGAGTCAGTAAGTATTTTGCGGTGGTTGGAACACTTGTAAAAGACAATACACATCTATGGTCAAAATTTTCTAGATAGCTTGGCCTCACCCTCTGAGATCAAATCTTCGGTGCCCACTAGCCATGAGATCACGTGAAACAGAGTTGGTACAGGCTAGTGGGTACAGAGGATTTCATTCCTTACTCTTTTCCCTTTGGAGTATCGTAAGATTTAATATTCACTGACAAATTAGTGATTAAAAGTTGGAAACTTTTGATTGGTTGTAAAGGTTAGCTAGCTGATTTTATTGGTTACAAAGGTTTAGAAGATTTGCTCTGTTGCAGAGTCAGAGACAGTTCACATGGAAACTGACGCGTTCTACGTTCAACACTTGATCCGTCAGCTTGGAGGCGATTCCTACATTGGACAACGTGCAATACTTTCAATTGCTCAAAGAATCTCTCTGGTGGCAGAAAATTTGCTTTCAGCGGACCCGTTTGAGGATGGTTTTACGAATATGCATGAATCACTCTTTATTATGTAAGTATTATAGTAAAATTCCCATTTGTAGTCATCTATACCTTTGCAATTTCATCATTCATAGTCATTATTAAGCTTGATTTTGGGCTGATTAACTCCCACATAGAGAGTTCTAGGCAGATACGTTGAGGTTACTTCTAAGATACTCCAAAGGGAATGATGAGTTGGCTCTTCTATAGCAGTGATTTCGATTTCGATTTCGATTTTGATTTTGATTTTGATTTTGATTTTGATTTTCTGTTAATACCAGGATCCAGCTTATCGAATTCTTGGTGTGTGACAATTTGTTAACTTGGGCAAAAGATGACAAATTTGACACTGGTATTTATCCTCCCTGTAGCCGGACCCTCTCTTCCGCAATTGGATTGTTATGAATATTTCTCCGAGGAAAATCGCAATATTTGGCACTTTTTCACAATAAAATATCCCATTTCTCTAGGAAGCTTGCAATTTTAATCATTTTGTTTCGATGCAATCTGGTAATTGGATGTATGTTTTATATTTTAGAATCTTGAATATAAAAAATATATAAAAGATTTGCATTAATGAGATTGCAGTGCTGTTTGAAGAATGGGTGGCGTCAGTACTTCAGGCTCGGAAAGCATTAGAGCTTCTGGAAAGCAGAAATGGGCTCTACGTCCTTTACATGGATCGAGTCACTGGTGAACTGCAGAAGCAGATTGGCCAGGCTTCTTCTTTAAAGATTCTGAAGCGAGATATCATTGACTTTTCATTCCATTGATGTGCTTGCAACCCATTTGCCAGAGTCTCCTAACTTGAAGTACGTCGATAAGATTTCTTCTTCTCATCGCAGTTTTTCTCGTTTTTGCCTTGGTACTTTCGGTGCTTTGTTGGCCATGAAAACTATAAGCGTTATCAGTGTTTGACGGTCTAAAAAAGAGACGCTTTTGGCTTCTATTCGGAATTGAACATGGAAAGTGAGAATGAGGTTTGGACAATTCCTGTATTGTCCCCAGCCAACTTAACTGAATGTGAAAGGGATTTTCCTTTGCTGGAAAGTCGAGTGCAAGGACTACCACTAGTAGATTTTTCAATATAGTTTAGTCGGCCGCATGTGTTGTTCCTGTTGAATGGAGTCCATCTGTCCATGGGCTCCGTTTGACATAACTTAAATCAATTACAGCCCGAAGCAAGTTTTTTAACCACACACGCCACGTATCTTATGTCATCCTAGCCGAAAGAGATTCATCAATATAGAAATCCGCTTTCTTTTCTTAGGTCTCTTAGTTGATAAACAAGGACTTCTCAACGATCAGCTCTATCTATCAATATCTTTGGCTGTATCTAACAATATCTCTGGCTGTTAGTAATCTCTCTTTCGTGTGATTTGACTTGTCTAAGTCACAACTGTTACTCTACCTTGCTGCCATTTCTGTCTTCAAAACATGACTCAGACGAGACATGTAATTTGTTTTATTCTTATCAACCTTGTATTCATACCTGAATCTCTTTCAAACTCGGCTCATGAAGATGTCCAGACCCCAGAATCCCTCCTGCCTAAGATGAAAAATTTGTATTCTAATCATCTTAGTCAGTTTCATACAAGGAAGCTTGGGGTTGTCACCAGGAAAAGGTCTCGCTTAGTTCCTAGAAATACTTCAAAATCATCTGCTCCAGAAACTCATCTGTTTTTCTTGGCTTGTTTCTTGTTGTAGCCTGCCTCGTTTGTTGAACATGATTCCCAACCATCAGGTGAGAAATTGTTTATAAAGTTCACTCTGTAATATTACATGAAGCTTCAATTATAAAAATCTAAATTACTAATCCATACCCTTCACTGTTTACATGAACTTATTAAGATGCCAAAACAGTATATGAATTGTAATATACAGATACCATCTGTCTTACGCAGCCGATACTTAACGTGTGAGCAAGGACTAAAGCCTTTAAATCCAGCCTCTTATCTTATCACTGGCCCAAATTGATCCACGGCCTCACTTGCAATGATAGGTGATGTAAAAGTATGTTTAAGTTGACTAAGGTCCTCTTTGGTTTCGTTGAGAGGTTGATAATAGAACAAGATAGAATGTAATAGACTTCCATCGTTTGGTTGAGAGTTTCATAATAGAATGAAATAGAATGGAATGAAAGTTGGAGGGTTTCATGTTGCGTTCTATTTCATCATAAACAGTGAAAATAAGAAACTTCTTATTCAAGAGTACAGATTAGTTTCTTTCTTTTATTTGTCTTTGACATTGGTGGTCGATGTGAAGGATTAATATTAGAACAATTTAA
>JANZXR010000008.1:181519-204491 GCA_027575705.1 Erythroxylum echinodendron | reverse complement strand
AGGGTTTCATGTTGCGTTCTATTTCATCATAAACAGTGAAAATAAGAAACTTCTTATTCAAGAGTTTAGGATAGAACATAAACTAATAAATACATACTACTTAATATACTCTCATTAATTTTTCTTAATACAAATATTTCTTCTAATCATAACTCCTTTTTTCTCAGACTTATTTATTACGATTTACAAAAATTGTAGATAATTAATAATATTTTTATATTATTTCTCCTTACCCTAATAATAATATTTTTATATTTTTAATAATAAATTGTATATAATTAATAATAGAATAAAAATTTTAATAAAATTTTTATTAAGAAAAAATAGAAAATATATAAAAATTATTCTTTAATTGTTTGTATGTATTTATATATAAATAAATTATTTTTAAATATAAATCACATGTAATAGAATAAAATAGAATAAAATAAAATAAAATAATTAATAATAATATTTTATATAATTAATAATAAAATAATAAAACTTTTATTAAACTTTTATTATGTTAAAATAGAAAATATATTAAAAATTATTTATCACGATTGCGACTTGAATAGTAACTTTTTAATTAACATAATTTCTGTTTTAAAATCATAGTGTTAAACTTCTTATAACAACTATTTTAATACTATGAATATAATAGTCATTTATTATACATTACATTATATTTATTCATCTTCTAAATAACATTTAACTATAAACTCTTCCATCTCTTCCAAACAATTTTCACTATATTACATTTTATTCTATTATAAACGGTTATGTTCTCTTTCGTTCTATTCCATTAATTAACATCTAACCAAACAGAGTCTTAAAGAGATTATTATCGTATCTCTTAAATTGACATTGTCATTGTCATTTAATTTTATACTATTAATTGATTTATTTGAAATAAGTAAATTAAAAATATTATATATACTTTAAAGTATATTTAATATGCACAAAAGATGATGTAATTATGCAATTCCCGGTTATAGAAAAAGAATGTATTTTACTACAGTGTAGGCCGGAAGGGAAATACATTAATCAGTAATTTTACTTTATCTATCAATTATGTTATGTTCCCTTTTGCTCGGCATGATGAGTGGTATCTTAAAAAATTGATTTAAGATTGAAAGTCTTTAATTATTTTCACCTAAAATTATTCAAAAGGGTACTTTCGGTTGGTGAATTGGCCTTTCTCATTTGGAATATAAATCGAATCTATTATTCGCATAAATTAAGGTTATACTTTTAGCAGTGGGAAACAGCATAAACATCTGACGACTGAAGTAAGCAAAATTCATCTCGACACAGTTTGTGAAGAAATTCAAGCATCGTATTCGCTAACTTTGATCCTTTTTTAATGAAAATATGAGTGGTGAATGGGGAAAAGCAACTTTAGTTCTTTTTCCTTACGAAAGAAAATCTCTATTACGGATCTCTTGTCCTGCAATAAAAAGTAAAATATCACTTTTTGCTTCAGTAAATTAAAAAAAGTCACAATCTTATACTTCTATGTTATGTTTAAGATGATGTGCTGATTTGCTACATATTTGCATTCTGTGCTCTTTAATTCACTGTTTGCATTTTCCAAAGTTCGCCCTTTTTAGGCACCAACAAAGAGCCGACACATCGTTGCTTTTGTCTTGTCCATGATCTTTAGGTATCAAAAATAAAAGAGTGAAAACGAATAAAGAAAGGTCAATTTTAGTTAAAGGTAGATCTTGCATGCCCTTTTGAATTTGTTACTGATCAAAGAAATAACCTTATTGTTTGCAGATTAATCCGAGGAAATTGCTTATAAAAGATGAGGTCAGTTACCAGTAATAAGCGTAATAACTCCAGTCGACAACACTCCCCATCTGTCTATAGTGACCACACCTGACTCATCATCCCTCCTCCAAATCACGTAGTTAAAAGTGAAAAAGATCGAAGTTTGTAACTATTAGAATGAAGAGAGAGGCACTTGCATGGCTACTACTTGCCATCTTTTTCCTACTTCTTTCACGCTTTGTATGCGAAAGTTCTGCTACTCCTAAACACAAGGAAATCATAAGGGCTACACAGCTCAAGGGTGAGTTTGTGCACAAAAACAGAAAGATATCAATACTCAGTATCTTCTGTAAAGTGTTGATGAGTCTTTCACATGTTCCTTTATATTTTGTGTATGCAGATTTATATCGATCAAAAGAAGGAGATGAGCAAAGAAGAGTAACAGGATTGGCTGGAGCAATTCAGGTGAAGAGGATTTCTGAAAAAGCTGGCAGAGGAGTTTATGGGGGCGGAGATACTCTTCGTCCCCATGCTAAGAAAAGAAATGGAGCTGACCCTTTGCTGTTGAAGTCTTCTTCTGTGCTCTCAACTATACTCGGACAGGTGGTTGGGTTGCTCCTTCTTGGTGTTTTCTCTTAGATAGCTATCTATATTTGCAGAGTTTATATGTATGCTTATGATATATTTTGATCCTTTTCTTCTCCCTTTATGTAATATGCATGCGTGGTTCCTCTTATCGAATGTATGTTGACGATGGAATTGCAGTACACACTTTTATATTTTGATTAAGACAGTATTTTAAATTAAAATGTTATTTATGAATAATCTGAAGTGACTAATTAAGAATATTTTATCCACAAATAATTAAAATAATTATTTATTATAAAATAATAAAATTCTATTAATAATTGATAAAAAGATGATAATAAATCTATTGAAAAGCACATGAACTGGTAATAATTGATAAGTGATTTTTATTTATTTCAAAAACTAAACATTAATTTTATTAAATAATTAAATAAAATTAATAATCTATTTGATGAATCTTTTAATTTAAAAGATTCCTTATATAAGTAATACATGTCCTACTAAATAAATTTAAATCTTAGTGTTTTGTTAATTTTTATATGTATAATTTAAACACAAAACATATGTAGACGACTTTATTATGAATGACAATAGGTCAAGGTAGAACTCCGACTCATTCTTATATTTTTTAAAAGAATTTTAAAAAATGACGTCAAAATTGTTTTGTACCTTCTCGTAGGATCACGGGTCGAGACAACTCCGATCAATGGCCTGATCGAGTAGAGCAATTTTAGCCCACGACAAGATCAACTGGGACGAAAATCGGGCTCAGTCGGGCCAATTTTCCTATTCCTAAATTATATAAATAAGAAGTCTTGCAAACGTTTATTTCCCTTTTTATTTGTATAGATAATTAATATCTTGTGAAACTCTAATTTCAATCTCCACTAAAATTACCCTTCAAAAAAAATCTCCACTAAACTTAAAGTGTTTTTGTATTCATAATTCAGTTATTTTAAAAGATTTTATAACCTATATTGTGAAAAATTTTAAATTAATAAATTGTTTTTTCTCAAATTATAATCAATTATTTTTAAATTAATTAACTGATATTTTCTAATTAACATTTCCAATAACGCATTAGGTTATGTAAAATTTTATTAAAAAATTGAAACTAATATTATACCGTGCAAATCTTAATATAAATGTCTTAATCAACATATTTTCTAAACTGATGCATATAAATTTACATGTGATTTAATTGTTAATTGTATTAAATCAACATTAAGAATAAAAATATATTTTTAACTATAATTTTCTCTTTAATAATTAAAACTAATCCATAACAAAAAAAACTATATTTTTTGTTTAGACATCATACTTGACAGAATCAACAAAAACAAAAAAAAAAAGGTAGGTATCATATGATACAATAAAAATCTTTCATATTTTTCCTTCTAATCGAAATTATAATAGTTGTCTTGGCTCTTTGAAGAAGGCTTGGAACTCGTGTCCTAGATCTTTTGCGAATAGATTAAGTTACGGTATTGCACTAATTCCGGCTAATATTGAGTATCATTTTCAGTCATTTTTTAAATTTATAAATAATTTTTAATTTTAAAAAATATATATAAAATAATCTTTTAATATTATATTATATAATTTAAACTAACTTTGTCTAAAAAATCATAATAATAGAAATTTAAAATAAAAATAATTTATTTATTTTTTAATCTTATTTTCACATATTCTATGTATAAATAATAACCACAATTAACATGAAAAAGATTATTTAATCATCATAGAAATATAAAAATAAGAACAATACAAAGTATTTAAAATATTACAAATTTATCATATAATAAATAATAATTACATCAAAATATCAAATAAAAAGAATAATCATTATCAATAATAAAATATAATTTCTATCTTATTATTTAATTTTCAATAACAAAAAATATATTTTTTATCTTAATATGTAATTGTTATTAATAATAAAATATTGTTATATTTATATTAACAATTTTAAAAAGAAGTACAAAAATTTGAAGCCTCTTAATTTGTATTTAACATATTTTAATTATTCTTTGTAGAAAAATATAACTATTATTTACTGTATGAATTTAAATATTATATTATTAATAATAAATAGAGATGATGGTGAAGAAGCGAGAGAGTGAGATAACGAGAAAAAAATAAAAAGAGGAAGAAGAAGGTAGCATAAAAGTTGGGCTTCTATAAAATTTTCTTTTTTTTTTGGAGAAATGCGCCTGATTTTTTTTAAATTTTCGATATTGGTATGTATATGACCAGTATTCTAAATACCGAATATACCAACCAGTATTAAGCAAAATAAGCCGATATTTGAACCCAATATCGAAACATTCCATTTTATGTTATTTTCCGGCCGGTACGGCGTGATATTCATTACAATGCTTATATCACTATTCCATTATTGTAAAATTTTTGAATTAATTGAATTTTTAATTTTTTGGTTTGATTTATTTTAATAATCTTTATCTTTAATTAATTAATCCGTTAGTATCGTAAATTAATTAATTTTTATAAATTAAAATAATTCGATTAATTTTTATTTAACAATATTTTTAACTAAAATTTAAAATTTTTAATAAATAAGAATAATTTATTTTAATCATATCTAAAAAAATTTAACTTTCCTTAATCTTTCAACATCTTTTATTATGTCAAGTACGGATTGAATTTTAAACATTAAAATTTTTATCCTAATAGTTTAACTTTTGATTCGGATTATAAAATATGGGTGGAAACTATCAAGACTTAAGGTGTTCACATGATAAGACGCTTTTTGTCGGGGCATTGACAATTTGCGATACGTCTGTTTTGGAGATCATATTCAACATTCGAATTTAAAATTTCAACGAATAAACAACACATACTCGTGTTCAAGACCTTTTTACAGTTTAGCTGTAGATTTCAATACAAGTTAAACATACATATTGTATGCGAGATTATATTCGAATGTTTCACGTTGTATATCTAGACGAGAACATGACCAGATTTAAGGTCGTGTTTAGCTAAATATAACGTAAACACAGCTTAGATCCCTTTAATCTTCCATCTATAAGCTCCATAGTTCTCACAATTCTTTTTCTCTAAGCAAAGTCCCATTTTACCTTGTGTCTGGGAGACTTGGAGGAGACGAAAATGGAAGGATTGAAATAAGACTGCCACGGTATTGGAGTTTTGTTTGCAGAAGCTATGGCCGATTCAGCTATGCTGAGACTGGTAACTTGACATCTATCATCAAAAAGACATAATCTAAAGTATTAAACTTATGTTTAAATAAAAATTCACATGAATCACAAGTAATAAATAAATAATGTCTTGTGAAAACAATTTGATACCGGTTGAAACAGGAGAAAAGGGTTGTGGTGATGCGAAAATCACACCAAGTCTCATCATTCTCTGGACACAGAAACAAGCTTAAGGGGGAGAATTCACAACTTCATGGATGAACTTAAATAACAATTTCATTCAACTTTCAAAAAATTAATAATTTCAAAGTAATATAAATACTCACTTTGTTTAAAAGATCATGGAGCAACTCTCCATACACAAGTATAAATTCTTAGGTTAGTTTCAAGACTAATCACACAATAACCTAAAAGATATTTCACTTATCAAATTCTCATAAAAAATGACCACAAATAACTAATTAATATTATGGGAAATTCAAATTAATCTTTTAAGTCTTGGAAAATGTATTTTCTTATGTTGAATAATCAACATGAACTTTCTTAAACAAAATGCCCATAATTTCCTGTAAAAAAAAAAAACTCCAAATGACACACCCTTTGAAGCATTAGAAATTAGAGAGAATATGCTTTCCAACTATATATTATTTGACTAAAAGTACACATTATAATTATAACAAAATAAAAAACAAACGTTATATTTTAAAGTGTTTAAATTAAATTCTAATATTTACAAAACATTCAAAATGGATATTAAGTAAATAAAAAATTTAACGAAATTATCTTCTTATCAATCAAATGGCACATTAAGTCATATTATAATTTTATTTTATAAATAAAAATGTGAGCAAATTTTTAGATGTCATATATGCTCCATGCTTCTAATTTGGTTGCACATATCTTAATTACCTTCTAAAAATTATTCATATTATTCTAACCCAAGTTCATTCCTTTAAAAATCTATTTAGAAAGATAATGTTTAAAGTATTAAATTTACTTTTTGAAAATCCGAAAGAATGTAGTTTTGTAAAAAAATTTGGTTTGACCGTAGTTACTTCTAACACAAGCGAAAACAGAAAAATTAAACGTAAAATAACAAATCAACACAAAAAATTTGTTAATGCAATTCGACACACCTTATCTACATCTACGGGGTCCTCACACAACTTAATACTTTAACTAATGACAATAGTTTTATACAAAGCTTTATTGAGTCGACTCACTCAATCCTTGACATAACCCGTGAAAGTAAGTCACACTCAATAGTACGACCACCTCGTATTATCCTCAACAAAGAATTTTCTCAACAATATTTGATAATAAAGGATGAAAATAAAATAACTCAAGTGATAGAAACAATAATGAACATAAACAAAGACAACATTTGAGATAAAAAAGAACTCCCCTAAATACGTCTCTTCATCAATGAAAGACCGGAGAGTTGTCCACCAAGAACACTGATGTAGTCTTTCGATATTAACACCGGAACATCTCACACATAGCAGAAGAAAATTCATCAATAAACATGAATGTTCTTCACTGAAATGTCATAAACATCGGAGCTGCAAAATTCGCAAAAGTTGTTCGAATTTTTCGCACACCATCACCGCTAATGACAGCCATGAAAACACATACAATTAATACCCAATCAGCCTAATAGAAAATCATACCATTGACCAAGAATGACAAATACAAAGATCACGAAAGCTTCTGGAGTTTTCGTATATCATATATTACAAACAACAGCCACGTAAACTACCAGTTCATCGATAATGCACAATCCAACGTAATCACACAAAAACCTGAAAATTCAGCTACCAAATTGCACAACCTCAACAACGAAAACTGACAAACAATGGTCATTCAAAGGCCGAAAAGATGCAACTGCAAAGTTGGATAATAATATTGTAAAATCAACTGCAAAACAATACCTAAGATAGCCCTAAAAATTCCAACTGCTAATTCACCAGATCCCTATCGTTTATTCACCCGAAAACCAATAACAATGCAGTCCTACACATCATGTAAATCACAGCACTAATATAGCTGCAAAAATCGCGCACAACTGCTAGAGTTTTTCACATGAACAACACTGTAATGACAGCTCAAAAAATCACCCACGACGGACAGAAAATGCAACTACAAATCTGGACAAAACCACCACAGCTATCAAAGATCACTCAAAATCCCAAGAATCTAGCCCTAATAAATCACGCAATCAGCAGATATCACCAAAGAAATCAGTTGCCTTAGATAGTCATTATCCCCAAAAAGGTAGTCAAATAAGAATTCAAAATTCACCAAACATCTACATCTTATCTTCGTTAAGATATGATGATTTGATCCCAATTAAATCATATCATAATTAGGATTTTTATCTCAAATAAACCTCAACTTCAAAGAGTCCCACATAAGATAGAATATTTATCGTAATAATATTCCTCAAATAATTAAAGATGTCTAATTGCAATAATGCTCCAAATGTCATAACACGTATCTTAACACTTTTAAATAAAAATTCAAATGATTGGCAAGTAATATAAACAAATAATGTATCTTGTAATATCTTTTAAAAAATTTACACGACGAAGGAATTCACAATTTCATTCTACAAAATTGTGATACTCGCCACCATTATTTACATGTTCTCTTTATCCAGCAAAAGATCGGCAAAATCTTCATACTGGTGGCGAAAGCAATTGTGAGTATAGTATCCACTTAAGAGTTTGGAGATGAAGATCGTTATAAAGGATTCAACTACGGTCTGCCCTTTTGAAGAAACACCCAAACGGCGTCTATGGCTATCCAATGCAGACGTATTGCAAACGAGAATTGGTTATGCCCAACTTCTCTTCTTCAATAAGTTCAACGGTTCTCACAATTTTTTGTATTCCCAAAAGCTTCTGTGTGTACAAGTATGGGTTCCTATTCCTACATAGGCTCGGTACAAAGCCTAGATTCACTGGATCTAACTGTATGAGTAGCAGGTACATAATAACTGTAGTATCTACCCTGTTATCATTTAAATACTCAAAGGGCCCACCACCATCATAGACATCATATTCCAGAAACTTCACTGCTTGTGATTCCAATATTCTGGTCCCTCCTTCTCTACAATAAGATTTGTAACCTTTAGAGTGGTCAAGATATCTTACTAAATAGCAATGAGCATAATGAGCATGTAATTTTTTTTATAAGATTATACTATCTCGGTAGGGTAGCCTCATACACGAATGTGTGCAAGGCTGGGTTTTCACAATTCTAGATAATCAAGTAAATTAGTCCTATCCGGCATTAACTTTTTCAAGTCCTTTAGGGTGCAGTTATACCTTTCGGCAACATACTATTTTGCTCAAAACTACCCGATATAGTGAATCAATTTACTATCCCAACCAATTGCATATATCTGGCAAACGGACCTTTTCAAGTCTTGAAATATCAGGTCTGTCATGATATTCTGCTCCACGGTCAGTTCTGACACTCTGAATAGATTTTTTCCAATTGATTTTCAATCTTAAATCTTTAAGCAAGAACACATAACTATAATGGAAATAATCATCAACAAATGTCATAATACATTTAGAATTGCACAATGCAATTATATAAGGTCTTCTGATATCTGTGTGTATTAGACCCAATAAGTCAAAAACACAAGTTGACCTTTCTTCCTTATTAATCAACTTAACCCTGTAATAGTCAACAAATGTTCTCAGATCATCATGATCTAGAATTGAGAGAATGCTTTCCTTAATATGACTTTTCATTCATCAGGATCTTTCATTTCATGACTTGTTTAGCAAAATACGAAAAAGCATATATCTAATTCGGGGTAAGACACACTCTATACAAACCATATGACAAGAAAGTTGTACCATTATGTTTTGCATTAAACACCAACTATACAACAAAAGCATTAAATACAAAATATCAACCTTCTTTGTCCAAAATTGATCCAAAGATCACATATAAAATGTGTCGTATAAAATTCAAAATGAACCTTACAGCAAGGTTCAACTCATACATTCCCCTACAAATATTTCATCAACTTCTTCATTGCTGTCAACTGTTAGTTCCTTCTTCTCTTTATTTGGCTTTATCCTGGATATGGACCTCTATATTGTGGAAGCACCTTAATGCAATTATCGCAAATCAGATTCAGAAATTGATAAGCTAAGGAGTTATCTGATGGTCACAGTCTTTCTTTTTAGGCCTCATATTGCTGCTTCTTTATGTCATGTGGACTTTTACCAACACTAGATTGACCAGCTTCAATATGTGGAGAAGATTTAGTCTTGCTACCTTTGATCTTAGTGGGCTTTATCTTTACCTCCCCTTTAGTTACTTCGAGAGCTGTAGGAGTAGCAAGCTTGAGTTTCTCCTACTTAGTAACGCAATGAGTAATCAAAGCATTGAAGTCTCATTCCTCATCCTTTGAATAATATGTCTTCAAGAGATTAATAAACTCTGGAGAGAGTGTATTCCGAGTTTGGTGAACTATGAAGACATTAGGAGGAAAATTGTTTAATATCTTTACTCTATTGTCAAGATAGATCATTCTTGATATGTACTCATTTGCTTCCCCTTTTTTGGTATACCTTATGGAGAATAATTCTTTCAACAAGGCACTTGTCTCAACAATAGGTGAGACTGTGTACCTTTGGGAGACATTACTAAGAAATTACTTCGCTATGTCTGTGTCTGGAAGTCCACATAGCAGATGGTTAAGAACGGATCTTTTAATGGTTATAAGACTTAATCTGTTAGACCGATCTTAAGCTTCATAGGATACTTTATGAGCTCTCGAGATCATGGATGTAGGTGGAGATGACCTATCTTGCCGTAGGGCCATATCAACCTCAGATAACATTCGATACATCCTCTATCCACTTCTTCGTATTGAAACTGGTCAGGATTTCAATGGTGACACTGATATAGTTGACCGAAAAGGTGACTGTAAAATGATAATATTTAGATTAGCACAAATGTAGGATAACAACGATACTCAAAGCTATTAAACAGTATCTTTTCTGAGAATCAGATCACACATATTATGAAACACCTTTAGGCTGAATACATAATAAATGCAATTAGAACTTTACATAAAAGTGATCGGAGTACAAACCATCAACTCTCATGACACTACCACCTCTGGGCGAATAGATCACTTGAGCAACAACTTTCCTCCATTTTATGCCTTTATTCACATCTCAAAATGTTACGTAAAGCCAACACCTTTGCGCAGAATAACCAAACATAAAACCAGAGATATCCCTCTACATGCAAGCAGAATAATTCAAAATACTTACTTAAAAGGCCACTTTGGTGCCTACATCCTCATCAACACTCAAAAAGTCCACAAACACAAGGGATATATCTTTATGTTATCCTCACATTCTTGATGGACATATGGTATGTAACAATGTAACATCAATAAATGGAAAAACCATAATGCACAGTCTCATTGTCACACACTCATGCTGAAGACATTCTTTGAAAACTTCATTTGAGACTTTTGTAAAAGAAAAATCTCATTAGAGTGACTATCGTGCATTACTGGACACTGAACCTACTGCCCAAGGCACAAGAACCTTATATATCTCCCTTATGACAAGTTTGTTGCACAAAAATTCATTAAAAAATGGCTTCAAAATGTCTTAATTTCTTTTTCGAATAATTATCATGCGAGCCCGAATACTGAACATGAGACCTAAGATACGAACACTTGAAGTATCTCTCTCATGTGATGTCCGAAGTATGAAAATTCACTTGAAATCGAATTCAAAACACTTTAATTCCTTTTTCTGGAGTTAAACTTTAATTCATTACTAATGTAATAAACTAGAAAAATGGAAAAAAAATTACTTTATACATTTCCCGGATTCGAAAACTGACCCAAATCACCTCAGGATACCCTTATGGGAAATCTGTTAAATACTGTAACACACTGACATCAGCATAGCATCAACGCACTATAGTGTTGACATCTACGATGACATCAACTGTGCGCTGGAGGATGCTGCGCGTATGCCACACGCGTCGTAGAGAGACGCATCTTCAACTTGCATGGAACGTGCGTAACAAGCCAGATGCGCGCCTACACGCACTTATAGACAGACGTGTGCATCGTACGTGCCGACACATGGCTCGTTCCTATCCACCCATGTGTCGACCGTGTGTTTGGCGCGTATAATGCATGCGCTAGAATTATTGCCTTACGAGCAGTATTGTTCACTCGTCGGGTGCAGAAAATGGCAATTTTCTGAGTGTTTAGGGCCAATTTTTCACCTTCCAAGGCTCATTTTCAACCCGCTCTCAAGGCTAAACATATGTATATTACTTTCATGCAATAAAAAGAAAGAAAAAACTGAGAAATAGAAGTTAACTATCCGAAAACTTTATAGAGAAAAAATCAAAAACTTTTCGTTTTTAACCACTTGATCATGTCACCGCTTTGATACCATGTGTAACACATAACGATACCTTAATTACGTATCCCATATCTAATGTAAAAGAGCAATAAATGAAAAAATGTGAAAAATACCTGATTTCAATTCCATAACTTCATATGAGCTTTTCGACGTCGAAAGAGCGTGAATCCACCGTTGTCTTCATGAGAACTGTTCACCAGAATGCTGTCAACTCCTTTCTACAGTTTTCTCAAAACGTAACCTCTCTTAACGGGTCAAAGAATCCTTATGCTTATGAATAATATAAGCAACAACATGAGACCTTAACCTTTATATATATATATATATATATATATATAGTGTCCATATCGAACTTTCCTATCACAGGCTTAATATGGGTCCAGTCTATACTGATCGGGATTCATTTTCTATCTTTACTTCGACCCATTAATTTAGATCATTTATTGGATCACTTTATTATCTTTATCCGAATTAAATTACACAACTTAACCAATAAATTATTTAAAAAATTAAAAATATAATTCAATATTGTTCAACTTTACGAGGAAAGTAAAAATTTCTAACACTTTTTTCATAAGCTTTTGTGCGCACGGTGGACAGATCCACTAAGAAACAAAGCGGATGGATGACAAGTACTTTGACATCAGCCATTGATTTATTGGATAAGACAGGCAGCCTCATCGCCAACATGCATGGCTCGGGGAATTCTCCTAACTCAAACCTGACTATGTTGAGTTAGACCAAGTTCCGTTGCCATGGTATCGATTTTGGTTGGGGTCAGGCATTCATGCAACCTTGTGGTATAATTGAAGGTGAAGGATTCATATTACTAAACCCAACCAACAAAGATGGTTCATGCTGGTTTATATGCTTGGAGGCAGAGCATATGCAAGTCTGGAAGAGAGTTCAAATCTTTTGTCTAATTTTACTCTACAGCTCTGTCTAATGGTTAAAATGAAGGGAGTTTGAATTTTCTGTCCAATTTTACTCTGTATAAATTCTATCTAATGGTTAAGACAACCTCATTTTATCTATTAGGCATGATTAAATAGGGTAAAATTAGATAAAAAATCTCTGTTTGAAAGGAATTTAAATTTTTAATCCAATTTTACTTTATACTAATCTTATTTAATGGTCAAAACTACGTCGTTTTAACCAATAAATAGAAGTTTAGAGATTGTCCTATCTTATTCATTTTAACCAATAGATACGGGTTTAGAAATTGTCCCATCTTATTTAATGAATAAAGTGACTTCGTTTTAACTATTTGATAGGATTAGATACTTTAAAATCACACAGAGAATCCTTGTAATTCAAAACCGTTCTAGCCATTTAACACATGGTAAAATTAGTCGAAGAATCCCTGTCCTTCGTGGCATCTTCCACTCCTCACTTCAAGGCAATTACGCTGACCCAATGGCTAAGTTGTGATTTCCAGCATCATGTGGACATCTATAAAATAAGATAAAGTAGTATACTCTTAACATGACTCGTATCATACGAGTGAGTGGTAAGAAGTAAGTTCTTTATTTGTTTATTTATTATAAATAAGATAATATTTAAATTTTGCTGTAAATTTCCAATAAGGAAATATGGATACTTTTTAGTCAAAGCCTAAATAAGAATTGATGGGATGACTTTGAAAAAGTGAAAACTGAACGTTTTTCTCCTCAGTAAGGGGATTGGATTGTGAGACACGTTATCGTATGACAGGACACCGGTAAGACCCCAAACGCGATGATTCACTGTAATGGTTGAGTTGTAGCATCAAGTAGGCTCTTATCTTCCTGTTTCTCAGCGATATGCAATAATCTCTTTTTCTCTTCGTACAGCAAACAAGCACCCTCGCCGCTTCACTAGTTGCGACTATCTTACAGATGAAGATTGTCATTAAGGAGTCCACTCTCGTCTGCCCATTTGAACAAACACCCAGTCGGCGTCTATGGCTGTCCAATATAGACGTGGTGTACACGGACAGAGGTTATATTCCTTTACTCTTCTTCTATAAGTGCGACGGATCTCACAACTTTTTTGACCCTTTAGTGCTCAAGGAGTCTCTTAGCAAAGTTCTTGTTCCATTTTATCCTGTGGCTGGGAGGCTTGCGAGAGATGGGAATAGTAGGATTGAAATAGACTGCAATGGTGAAGGAGTTCTGTATGCAGAAGCTGCGTCCGATTCAGCTTTGTCTGATATTGGGGACTTCAATTCTGGCAAGGAACTCGTGAAGGTCACTCCTCAGATTAATCGCTCACTCCATGACCTCTATTCTTCACCACTCGTTGCTGTACAGGTACTTATGCAAATCTCTAGATATTGCAACTTTTATGTTGATGTATAAATGTCTAAATACCTTTATTGTTATATTGGGAAGGTAACAAGATTCAGTTGTGGAGGTGTGTCATTGGGAATAATTTGGCATCACAATTTATCAGATGGTACTGGTTTTCTTAATTTCATCACATCTTGGTCTGAATTAGCTCGTGGACTCTCCGTTAGCAGGCCACCACCGTTCCTCGACCGGACCATTCTTCGTGCTAGAATCCCACCAACCTCGTCATTCCACCACAATGAATTCGACAAACCTCCGGTCATGATTACTTCTTCTACCCGAAATTCGAAACAAGCTTCAGGTTCTAGAGCCAATTCTGACATAGTACTTAATATCACTTCTGATCATATAAAAACCCTCGTGTCACTGACGGGTAACGAAGGAAGCAAGATTAAGTACACCCGGTTTGAAATCTTGACGGCATTTATATGGCGTGCCGTATGCAAAGCACGCAACCTCCCTGACAATCAAGCAACAAAGTTGCGTATTCCGGTCACTGCACGATCCAGATTGAATCCTCCATTACCTCCTACATACTTTGGTAACACAATATTCATTTGTGCAACAACCGCTTTATGTGGTGAAGTTTTGTCAGAACCTTTTGTGCAAACGGTAGATAGAATCCACAAGGCAATAAAGAAAATGGATGATAAGTACTTGAGATCAACTCTTAACTTCCTCGATATGACAGATGACCTCACAACCGTCATGCATGGCCCGCAGACTTGTAGTTGCCCGAACCTTAATATTGTGAGTTGGATGAACTTGCCTTTCCACGGTGTAAATTTTGGTTGGGGACAAGCATACATGCGACCTGAGGGTATATTTGAAGGCAAAGGATACATAATAGCAAGTCCAACGAACAAAGAGGGTTTGATGTTGGCCTTATGTCTGGAAACAGAGCATATGCAAGCCTTCCAAAAGATTTTCCAGGATTCATTTCAAGGTAATCACACCCACTCAATAGCTAAGTTGTGATCTTCCAACATATACCTTCAAGTATGTTTAAAAAAGGCCTCTCTGTTAATTAAGACTAAGTCTATATATTATTAGATCTCTTCTACTCCACATATCCGGAAAATATTTACTCAGTTGTTATTGTTTTACCTTCAACCATCTCTATGCTAAGAAGTATAGTTGTAACATTATCTCTTGTGATCACATCAAAGATACTTGCCTATTGTAAATTATCCACATATTATAATGCGGTAACTTTACATCCACAAAATTAAATAGCCATGCCAGAATGATTGGTTCGTTTATACACTGAATATAGAACAAGCCATAAGGGACAGGTCATAGAGCACATGGCATGTTTTGACATGCATAAAGAAACGTAAAGCAGCCGGCTGTTAAAGAGACGGGGTACCGTATTCTATGATACAGTGTCGGCGTGGCCATGCCAGAATCATATCTTTACTTATATGATACAGAAGAAGCGATAAAAAAGCACAGCTCATATGGCAGAGGGCACGCTTTTACGTGAATAAAATAGGTATGAATCACTTGAAATTAAATTGTAAGTTTGAACTCACTTCAAAATTTAATTGAACATATGCAACTCAAATTTAATTGAATTTCAATTGTTTTAAAAAATTATATAATTGAGTTTGCGAAAATCCTCAACTTACGAAAAGAATTCTATTTATAAGACTCTATCCTGTAAGTGAATGCCTATTGTATTGTGAAATTATTACATTTATATATGTATTAAGTAAAATTAATCAAATCTTTTATTTTTATTGTATGTAATTAAATACATAATAAGATAATATTTAAATTTTGCTGTCAATTTCAAATAAGGTAATGCTTAGTCAAAAGCCTATATAAGATTGATGGGATGACAGAATAAACAAATAAATTTATTTTTGAAGTAACAGTAAGGGTCTACTATTCAATGATTCGAGTTGTAGCAATAGCGTTAACGCTCTCGTCTTCCCCTTCGTCAGCGATATCCGATAATCTCTTTTCTCTTCGTACAGCAAACAAGCACTCGCGACGATCTTACAGATGAAGATTGTTATTAAGGGGTCCACTCTCGTCTGCCCATTTGAACAAACACCCAGTCGGCGTCTATGGCTGTCCACGATAGACGTGATGTACACGGACAGAGGTTATGTTCCTTTACTCTTCTTCTATAAGTTTGACGGTTCTCGCAACTTTTTTGACCCTTTAGTGCTCAAGGAGTCTCTAAGCAAAGTTCTTGTTCCATTTTATCCTGTGGCTGGGAGGCTTACAAGAGATGGAAATAGTAGGATTGAAATAGACTGCAATGGTCAAGGAGTTTTGTTTGCAGAAGCTGTGTCCGATTCAGCTATGTCTGATATTGGGGGCTTCAATTCTGGCCTGGAACTCGTGAAGGTCTTTCCTCCGATTAATCGCTCACTCCATGACCTCTATTCTTCACCACTCTTTGCCGTACAGGTACTTGTGCAAATCCCTGGATACTGCAACTTTTATTTTATGTTGATGTATAAATGTCTGAATACCTTCATTGTTATATTGGGAAGGTAACAAGATTCAGTTGTGGAGGTGTGTCATTGGGAATAGGGTGCCATCACAATTTATCAGATGGTACTGGTTTTCTTAATTTCATCACATCTTGGTCTGAGTTAGCTCGTGGACTCTCCATTAGCATGCCACCGTTACTCGATCGAGCCATTCTCCGTGCCAGAGTCCCACTTACCCCTGTATTCCACCACCATGAATTCGACAAACCTCCTGTCATGATTGCTTCTTTTACCCAAAATTCGGAAGAGTCTTCAAGTTCTAAAGCCGATTCTAGCATAGTACTTGAGATCACTTCTGATCATATGAAAACCCTCGTGTCAATGATAGGGGATGAAAGAAACAAGATTAAGTACACCCGGTATGAAATTTTGTCGGCATTTCTATGGCGCGTCGCATGCAAAGCACGTAATCTCCCTGAGACGCAGGCGACAAAGATGCGTATTCCAGTCAATGGACGACCCAGATTGAATCCTCCAATACCGCCAAATTACTTTGGCAATGCATTATTCATTTGTACAACAACCGCTTTATGTGGTCAACTTGTATCAGAACCATTTGCGCATTCAGTAGACAGAATTCACGAGGCAATAAGGCGGATGGACGATAAGTACTTAAGATCAGCTCTTGACTTTCTCGATAAAACAGATGAGCTGACGACTATCGTGCAAGGCCCGCATAATACTGCTTGCCCGAACTTTAGTACAGTGAGCTGGGCGAGTTTCCCTCTCCATGGTGTGAATTTTGGTTGGGGGCAGCCATACGTGCGACCCGCGAGTATATTCGGAGGCAAAGGATACGTATTAGCAAGTCCAACGGACAAAGAGGGTTTGATATTGGCCATATGCCTGGAGGCAGAGCATATTCAAGCCTTCCTAGAGATATTCCATGCCTCATTTCAAGGTAATCACACCCACCCAATGGCTAAGTTGTGACTTCCAACATCTACCATCAAGCGTGTCTCTGCTTGAAAGGGTGATTGCAATTGTAGCGGTAATCAGGTACGTTGAACTATTGAAATTTTTAATTTTTTTTAATGAAAATAAATTAGATTAATATTATTTTATAAAATAAAATTTTTATGTAAGTTCGGTTTCTTAGTCTCCTTTATATTCAGTAAATTGCATTTAGCACTTGCAAACGCCCTGACTTGTCAAGTTCGCACGCCAAATATACAACAGAAGCGCAGCTATATAAAAGATTAACCAAATAGTAATAACAAAATTTTCTAACGAAGTTTAATCAGATAATATTAGTATGAGAATAAAAACGAACATTGAGATTTACATATAAAATATTCAGAGTAAAAAAATTACCGATCAAACCAACAAATAAATCTGCAAATTACTAATAATACACACTTCTTCTGTAAGTTTGACGGTTCTCCCAATTTTTTTGACCCTTTACTACTCAAGGAGTCTCTCAGCAAAGTTCTTGTTCCATTTTGTCCTGTGACTGGGAGACTTGCGAGAGATGAAAATAATAGGATTGAAATAGACTGCAATGGTCAAGATTAAAACAAATGAAGAGAAAATATGCAGAAGAAGCTAATTTGGGGATTAAACGTTTTATTATAACTGAGACTCAAATAACATTACACCAAGGTTATTTATAAGCTAAAACTCAACAGACTTCTCCTAAATGAACTCAACTACTTATCCAATCCTAAACAATAGGACCAGAAACAACGACTAAGTCTGACAAAGTAAAATAGTAAATAATCTTAAGTAAGATGCACTAATTTTTAACACTACCCCTTAGTGCATGCTTACGGCTGAAAACTCCAAGAGCTGATCTAAAAGATTCAAACTTAGGTTTTCCCAGGGCATTTGTGAAGATGTCAGCAACTTGATCATTTGAAGATATTCCCTTCAACTCAATTTCTTCATTCAACACTTTCTCTCGAATGTAATGATGTCAAACTTTAATATGCTTGGTCTTGGCGTGAAAAACTGGATTGGAAGCAAGTTTAACAGCACTTTTATTGTCACAAAAAATCTGCACAACATAGTCAACTGTACCAAAATTATCTCCTATCAACCTTTTTAGCCAAATGTGTTCTTGAGCTGCCATTGATGCTGCCGTATACTCAACCTCAGTGCTTGATAAAGCAACAGTGGATTGCTTCTTACTACACCACGAAATGACAGCAGAACCAACACTAAAACAGTACCCTAAAGTTGACCGACGATCATCTACATTGCCTGCCCAATCTGCATCAGTAAACCCTTTTAACAGAAAAACATCTCCTTTCTTGTATATGACACCATAATCAAAAGTTCCATTGACATAGCGCAAAATTCTCTTTGCAGCTTCTAAGTGAGAAGTCCTTGGATTTTGCATAAACTGGGAAATGATGCCAACTGAATATGAAATCTCTGGTCTTGTAATAGTTAAGTAAATTAAACTACCAACAAGTTGTCTGAATATTTTTGCATCCTTCAACATCTTCCCTTCATTTCTCATCAACTTGAGATGTGACTCCATTGGATTTGCCTTTTCTTTTGACTCCCTCATGCCAAAACGCTACACAAGCTCCCTTGCATATCTTTTTTGAGAAACAAAATACACTTGATCTGATTCTTCAATTTCCAGACCAAGAAGGCATCCAACCTCTCCCATGTTTTTCATCACAAAGCGAATTGATAACTCATTTTTTAGCATAGAAATTTCAACTTCATTGTCACCAGTGATTATCATATCATCCACATACAACAGAACCAACAAAATGCATATCTGATTCTACTTTAATGAACAAACTAGAATCTGCATCAGAAACTTGAAATCCACAAAAGATAAAGTATTGAGCAACTTTACTGTACCAAGCACGTGGTGCTTGTTTAAGACCATACAACGCCTTCTTTAGCCGACAAACATGGTGAGGATATTGCTCCGAAACATATCCTTTCGGTTGCTCCATGAATACTTCACGATCCAATTCTTCGTAAAGAAATGCATTCTTTACATCAAGCTGCCACAATTTCCAAGTTTTAAAAGATGCAATGGAAAAAATGGTTCTTAGAGTTACCATTTTTGCAACTGGGCTAAAAGTCTCCTCGTAGTCCAACCTATAGCTTTAAGAAAACCCGCAAGCAACAAGCCGTGCTTTGCATCTATCAATAGTCCCATCAGATTTCCTCTCCAACCTATATACCCATTTACAAGTGATGGGCTTGCAATTTTCTGGTTTTGAAACTAACTCCCAAGTTTGATTTTTGCTTAGTGCATCAATCTCTTCCTGTATTGCTGCTTCCCATTCTAGACAACCTTTTGCTTCCTCAAAACTCGTTGGTTCTTTATCCGCTGTTCCTGTAAAGAAGCATGAAGTAACAGTATAAGGGTTGATTTGAATCTCATAGTCTTGGAGATAACTCGGCTGCCTTTTCTCCCTTGTTGACCTCCTTTGAACTTGTTCTTCACCATCATAATTTGAAGTGTTTGAAACTGAAGATTCACCATTGTTTGAAGCTTCCATGTTCTGTTATGGACACTCCAGCAAATTTTCTTGATTACCATCAAGAATGACTTGTTCAGTGGAGGATTTTTGTTCAGAATAATATGAAGAAACTTCATCAAACACCACATCTCTAGAAGTAACAAACTTCTTTATTTCTGGGTCCATACATCTCCATCCTTTCCTGCATGAGTCATAACCAAAAAACACACATTTCTTTGCTTTCGGGTCAAGCTTAGTTCGGTTAGATTTTGGGACATGTACATAACAAATTGAACCAAAAACCCGAAAGTAATTTACATTTGGCTTGTCACTATATAAAGTCTGAAAAGGAGATTTTTCTTTACCATGCCATAGAGGTAAGCGATTTACCACGTGGCATGCACATTGGAAAGCTTCAGCCCAAAGCTCGCAAGGGAGATTTTTATCATGTAGCCACGAGAGACTCACACAGGCAAGATGAGCTAACTTCCTTTCAGAAACACCATTTTGCTGAGGTGTATTTGGACATGTCATTTGTCGCGAAATGCCATTTTTGCTGCAATATTGGGAGAAATCTTCTGACATGAATTCTCTTCCATTATCCCTCCGTAAACATTTGATCTTCATCCCATATTCACTTTCAACAGTATTTACAAATTCAATGAACTTTGACAGTGTTTCACTCCTTTCCTTCAAAAATTTCACTCAAGTATACCTGAAAAAATCATCTACCAGCACCATGACATAGTGATATCCACTATAGCTTGCTGTTTTCATTGGTCCCATTAAGTTCGTATGAATCAATTCAAACATGGACAATATGCGATTTGATGACTTCATGAAACGAAGGCGATGCGATTTGCCATATTGACATCCTTGACAAATTACATCCTCACGAACATTTTGTAAATTTGGTATGCCATCCCCCAGCTTTCTTGAGGAGATTTACTGTAGCAGTTGATAGCCTAAATGGCCCAATCGAGCATGCCAAATTGCTGCATTATCAGTTTGGCTTCTCTTTTTTACATAAGCCTCTCCTGTAGATATGACAAACAAAGAACCTTTCCTCTCATCAGAGGTAACAACATCAGCATCTATGCCTTTCACATTAACAAGAACTTTTACATCATTAGGCCCAAACAAGACATATTTTCTAGAGTTTGTAATCTGAGAAACTGAAATTAAATTTCTCTTTAAACTTGGAACGTGAAAGATGTCATTCAACTTGACAGCACTTTTGTCATCAGTGCCAATCTTTACCACTCCTTCTTTTGCTACCGGATATGCTGAATTATTTGCAGTAACAATAACACGTTCCCATTGTGTTGACGTACCTCTGAGAGCAATGAGTCATCTCTGTTGGAGATGGGCCCCTCTTACATGGAGGGACTCCATCATTCCAACATTGCGGCACTGAAATCGGTGCCGCAATCGCAATTGTTGAAAATAAGCAAAAAGATAGCTGCAAGGCAGCTGTCTTATGAGGTGGAGTGCCTTAATAAGGCATTCCCTACTTCAGACAGAAACACAGAAAAACAGAGAGAAAAACCAGAGCAAATCAAATACTTTGAAGTTAGGAAATATATTCCTAAAGGGTTGGTGAGTGACAAAATAGTGAGGTTAGTATTTGTTAGGTTGGGAAACACCTTGTGAGCCACTATTTTGGTTTTATCTCTGTATATCTACTGTTTGAAATAGTGGAAGAAATATTCTGAGTTTTGTCCGTGGACATAGCCCAAAGTTAAAGATGAACCACGTTAAATATTCTGTGTCTATTTTGCTCATTTTATTTTTTCTTTTCATAAAATACACCCGTTGTGCCCAACAAGTAGTATCAGAGTTGTGTTTTCATTGCAGGTATTTTTTGAAAAGAAGCATATCATCAGGAAGACAAAATTACAACGAATTTTTTAGCATGATCCGCTCGAAAAGTTGACGTAAAACGACAAAGATGATAAATAGTACTCTTACGTTGTTTTAATAAATTTACAAGGTGACGCATTGTGTAGCAATAGTACCTGGGTCCCGTGGTACTATTTGCGGTACTATTCATAAGTTACTATTTACCAGGTCCCGTGGTACTATTCCAGTGGGGTCCGACGATACTATTCCGATGAGCACTATTCACAAGTTACTATTTACCGGGTCCTGCAGTACTATTCTAGTGGGGTCCGATGACATTATTCCGATCCAGTGGTGAAAATTTAGAAGATATCTTTCTATCAAATTTTGACGTCCTGGTTCCATTTTTTAGGTCAGTTTTCTCAAATTTGGCTTAATTTAGAAAATGGAGGTGAAGACTAGTAAAATGATTAATCTAAACGGTATCAACTACCGTATATGGCGAACCAAGATGAAGGACCTCTTGATGATTACAAAGATGCATTTGTCTGTATTTTCGACAACTAAACCAGAGGAGATGTCCAACGAAGATTGGGAGTTTGAGCATGAACGAACGTGTGGTTATATTTGACAGTTTGTAGATGATAATGTGTACAATTACATTTGTAACGAGACTCATGCAAGAATGTTGTGGAATAAGCTGGAGCAGTTGTATGCTTCAAAAATCGACAACAACAAATTATTTTATCTAACAAAATTGATGCAGGTAAAATACCCGGAGGGTACTTCTGTAGCTGATCATTTAAACAATATGGAAGGGATGGTTCACCAGTTATCAAAGATGGGCATAAAGTTTGACGACGAGGTGATTGCTCTAATGGTGCTAGCTTCATTACCAGAGTCTTG
>JANZXR010000008.1:151332-181419 GCA_027575705.1 Erythroxylum echinodendron | reverse complement strand
TTAGGAAATATATTCCTAAAGGGTTGGTGAGTGACAAAATAGTGAGGTTAGTATTTGTTAGGTTGGGAAACACCTTGCGAGCCACTATTTTATTTTTATCTCTGTATACCTACTGTTTGAAATAGTGGAAGAAATATTCTGGGTTTTTTCCATAGACGTAACCCAAAGTTAAGGGTGAACCACGTTAAATATTCTGTGTCCATTTTGCTCATTTTTTTTTCTTTTCACAAAATACACCCGCTGCGCCCAACAATCTCCAGTTACATGATGAGAGCAACCTGAATCAATGATCCACTCTTTGCATGGGTCATGATTAGAGAGAGCTTGTAGCAATTCTGCAGCAACGTTGTTCCTTCCGTCAATTACTTCTGTAGTGAAGCACTGCTGCCATCTTAGCTCATCTTCATCTTCATGCTCACATGCAATATTTGCTTTGGAAAGTTTTACTCTACAATTTTTCCTGGTATGCCCCATTTTACCACATTTGTGACATTTCACAGTTAAAAGATTAGAAGAAAGAAAGAACTGTAATAGTGAAGAGTCGAGGCTCTGATACCATAAAACAAATGAAGAGAAAATATGCGGAAGAAGCTAATTTGGGGATTAAACGTTTTATTATAACTGAGACTCAAATAACATTACACCGAGGTTATTTATAAGCTAAAACTCAACAGACTTCTCCTAAATGAACTCAACCACTTATCCAATCCTAAACAATAGGAACAGAAACAACGACTAAGTCTGACCAAGTAAAACAGTAAATAATCTTAAGTAAGATGCACTAATTTTTAACAAAGATCTTGTATGCTGAAGTTGTGGCCGATTCAGCTCTGTATGATATTGATAACTTTACTGCCAGCAAGGAACTCATGGGCTTATTCCTCCGATTAATCGCTCACTTAATGTCTTGTATGCTTCACCACTCTTTGCTGTACAAGTACTTGTGAAAATCTCTAGATACAGTAACAAGATTTAGTTATGGAGGCGTATCACTGGGAATAGCATCGCATCACAATTTAGGTCATGGTACTGGTTTTTTTTAATTCCTTCACATCTTGGTCTGAGTTAGCTCGTGGACTCTCCATTAGCATGCCACTGTTACTCGATCGGATCATTAACCTTGCCAGAATCTCCCCTACTCCAACAATATGAATTCGACAAATCTCCTGTCATGATTCCTTCTTCAACTCAAAAATTGAAACAGTCTTCAGGTTCTAAAACCAATTCTAGCTTAACACACAATATTACTTCTGTTCGTATGAAAACCCTTACGTCAATGATAAGGAATGAAAGAAGCAAGATTAAGTACACTAGCTATGAAATCTTCACAGCATTTCTATGGCGTGTCGCACCCAAAGCAGGTAAGCTCCCTGAGACTCAGCCGACAAAGATGCTTATTCCACTCAATGGGCGAACCTGATTGAATCCTCCACTGCCGCAAAACTACTTTGGTAATGCAGTATTTGCTGACAGTGAATGTATGACAGGGGGAATCCTTTAATTTAGTGCAAACAATGGCGAAAAGATTGCTTCCTTCATTATTAGAACAAACTCAACTAATTCTTAATGACTAGGAACAACTAAAACAAACTCAACTTAATAAAAAAAAAGAATAGTTAAACAAACTAGCAGTATACTTAGTCAAGTAAAATCTCAAATGATGTTGGTAATTCTACACTCTCCCTCAACATCAGCTTCCGCTCTTTCCACCATGCCAAGCTAACGACGTAAACTTTCTAACTTGTTGATACTTAAGCCTTTTGTGAACAAGTCTGCAACTTGGATCCTTGTGTCAATATGCTTCATTTTGATTTCTTCTTGCAGAACTTTTTCCTCAACAAAATGGTAATGCACCTTTACATGTTTGGTTCTAGCATGAAAAACTGGATTTTCAGCTAAATGTATTGCTGATGATTATTGCAATACAAAGATGTTAGATAGTCTACTGTCTAATGTAGATCCTTCGGCAATTACACAAGTCAGGTGCTTTCTTGAGCTGCTATTGCTGCAGCTTTGTACTCTTCTATTGTTGACAAAGATACAATTGGATGGCATTTGTTGCACTAATTGCTCCTAACGCTGGAATGAAAACATATCATGTGGGCAGTGTCAGGTATCATAATCACCCACATACTCCGCATCATAATAACCAACTAGCTTGCACTCTCCACCTTTCTAATACAAAACACCATAGCTAAGTGTACTGTTCACATATCTCAAAATTCGCCAAACCGTTTCCATGGGAGATTTCTTTGGATTTTGCACGTACCAACTCATCATACCAACTATAAAAGAAATGTCAGGTCTAGTTAGAGTTAAGTAGATCAAACTACCTACCAATTGTCAATACATTGTTGCATGTTCCAAAATTTTCCCTCCATGAGCAAAAGTTCTAGCATTTAGCTCTATTGGTGTTAAAATGAGTTTGCACTCAAGCATTTCAAATTTCTCCAGCAAATCTCTTGAATACTTTTGCTGATGTAGAAGAATTCCATCTTGAATTCGATCAACTTCTAGACTAAGAATATACTTGAGTTGTTTGAGGCCTTTCATTTGAAAGCATAATAGGTAGCTTCTCTCCATTAATTTTAATGAACAAGCTAGGATCTGCAAAAATTATGGAATAACCACTATAAGTCAATAATTCGACAATCTTACCATCCCAAGTCCTCGATACTTGTTTTAATCCATAGATGGCCTTTCGCAACTTATATACATATTTAGGATAATTTTGAATATGAGATCTCATTGATTGATTCATATAGATCTCCTGAACCAACTCACAATGTAAAAATGCATTCTTGACATCCAATCTTTGTTGGCTGCAAGTGCGAGTAAAACTCGTAAAGTTATAAGCTTTACAATTAGACTAAACAATGTCAGTGCGTAAACATTTGATTATCTTACCAACCTCTGCTTTAGTTAATTCCTTGAACTTTTTAAATTTTGAAAAAATGTTAGATTTTTCCTTCATGAAATACACCCACACATACATGAAAAATCATCAATAAATGTCACAATGTACTTTATTCCACCAATGGAAGCTTGTTTAATAAGTCCAAACATGTCAGGGTGAATTAACTCTAGTGGGTCTTTTGCTTTAAATTTGGACTCATCATATGATAATTGGTGTGTTTTTCAAACTAACACCTTGCACATATAGTATACATCCTTGCTTTTAGTTAGGAAAGTCCTTTTTACCATCAACTTCTTCATCATAACATCTAGCTAAGAATAGCTAACATGACTTAATCTTATGTGCCTAATAATTGTCGTCTCTTTCTTTCTTATCTTATCTACATATGTAGCTTCCACAGACATCATATAAACTAAATCTTTCCTCTGTCCCTTCATCATGAGTTCTTATTTAACCTCAAGGTGACGGTATATCTTCACATCTCATGGACCAAACAAAACAAAATGGCCTAAAGATGTTAATTGTGCTACTGAAATGAGATTTTTATTTATACCTGGGACATGATAGACATTATGAAGTGCCACCCCACTGGGAAGGTATTACTGTATTACTAATGTGAGCTATTGGTAATTTTGAATTGTTTGATGTCACTACGCTACGATTTCCTTCATATTTTAATGGACCATGAAACTTCCCTTTAGCACCAGTCATATGATTTAAGCAACCCAAGTCAACAATCTAACTTTTCTGATAATCAAAATGTTCAAATGTTGTTGCTGTAAGAGCTAAATCCTCTTCTACAGCAAAAAGTGCTTCAACGTCCTATTCGTCCTTAATTTGGAAGTGACAGCATTACTCTCCTTATTTTTCTTCTTTGACCAACAATCTTTCGCCATATGACCTTTCTTGTTGCAATTATAGCACCACCCTTCAAATTTCCTGCTATTGCCATAGTTTTTCGGACCTCTCCTACATGAATACTCTATTTTCCTTGATGACTTGTTGCCTCATCATTATTTTTTTTGGATCCACCATTGTTATACTGCCTGGAATTCCACTTGCCTTTATTAGCATAGATTGCTTCCTATTGACTCTTCAATGTAACTTGTCCCATCTACTTAGCCAATGCTCCTTCTCCAATAAGTAAATTTTCAAACTCAACAAGTGATGATTGATTTTGCCATCCTTATACTGCAGCAATAAAGCTTCTGTATTCAAGTCTCAAACCATGAATAATTATTCTCTTCATCTTGGGTTCTTCGATTGATGCTTGAGGATCCAACTCAAAAATGTCATGGCATAATGACTTCACCTTGTAAAAATACTAAGCAATTGTCATGTCACATTATGTTATTGAAAGTAACTCATTATCGAGAAGTTGGAGCCTCGTGTCATTTCTCTTAGAGAACAGCATGGTGAATTTATCCCATGCTTCATTGGGTGTTTCAACATTCCGGATGTGCTGTAGCACAACTTCCTTGATGGTTGTCTTCAAAACAAACATGGCTTTGCTTTCTTTTATGTTCGATTTCCGCAAGGCACCACTTGCATCTTCAGCCACTGGTTGTGTCAATTCACCACTATTGACAACCTCCCATAAGTCCTAACCTTTCATGTATGGCATCATAAATGTTAACCAAGAATTATAATTCTAGTTATTAAGCTTCTTAAATCCACCAATGAATTGGAGATCAATCATTTTATCAACAAACAAAGAAATATACCCACTAACAACCTGAATCTGATACCAAATGATGACAGTGAATGAATGACAGTCGAAATCGATTTATTTAGTATAAACAATGGCCTTTATATAGGCATTTAGGAAAGGGTTGCTTCTTTAATTATTGGAACCAACTCTACAACTTCTTAATAACTAGGACCAATTAAAATAAACTCATTTAACAAAAAAAAGAGAACTATTAAACAAACTAATATTATAGTCGTCAATTAAAATGTCAGCTGATGTTGGTAATTCTAACAGTATTTATGGGGTGAACTTGTATCAACACTTTTGCATACAGTGGACAGAATTCATGAGGCAATTATGCGGATGGACGACAAGTACATAAGATCAACTCTTAACCTTCTCGATAAAACAAATGACCTGACAAGTATCATGCAGGGCCCACATAACTCCACTTGCCTGAACTTTAATGTAGTGAGTTGGACGAGTTTGCGCTTTCATGGTATGGATTTTGGTTGAGGATGTAAGTTTTTGTGCTTAATATTCAAACATCAAAGACATAAGTCATACGTAAGTCATGAATTATACATATATCATTCATGCTCATTCAGATATTAAATATAATAATAACCACATAGATGAAGCCAATAAACCATTTACTTTGAGCAGAATTTGTCATGATGTAAAGAGAAAACCTTCAACGATTATGAACTAGTATCTCTCTCTTAACCATCTTTTTGTAACAGATGCTTAATGGATAGCCAAATACATTCTTTCTATATTTGTTTTGTCTGTACTTAATTAGGATAGAGAGATGACTAGCTTATATATATTTGTCTGTTGACATTAAATCTTGTATATCCATCAAGTACTAAATTAACAATCAAGATTTAATATACTATTAAATTAAGAAAAAAACCTAAACCAAGTGTAATATGGGCCTACAAAAAATATGGGCCATAACATCAGGCCATATATTTCTTACATTCTCCCACTTGGCTAGATGTTTCATCATTACACTTAATAGTATAACATAAGGCTAGCAAAAATTAAATCTTATAAAACTTTACCATCATAAGCATCTCAACACAACAAATCACATAATGTGGGTTATGATGGCCATACACATTATAGTTGTATACTCTCTTCCATATACCACTACATTAAGAACTTATTATGTTCAGGTTTATAAGTTGTATATAAACAACATACAATCCACATACTTATTATGAAAATACATACAAATTTCTTGTTCAAACAATTATATATACATAAACATCATGAATAAGAAATATAAAATTCATAAATATTATTATTGAGCTCAAGAGTGTTAAAACATCATCATCGAATATTATTATCAATCATCAATACAACCAAGACCCATCCTAAGCCCATGTTCTTTGAATGTCTATGATTGTAAACCCTTAGTTAGAGGATTTATAACCATAAGATCAGTCCTAATATGTTCTATATACACTCTTTGTTTCTGAATCTCCTATTTAATAACAAAATACTTTAATTTTATGTGTTTTGCACCTCTAGAGTATTTTTCGTTTTTAGAGAAAATTATCACATAAAATGTTGTAGAATTATCACAGAAAATTTTCAGCGGGTTGCTTACTATGTCGACAACCCCAAGCCTTGAAATGAGTTCCACAGCCATAATGCATGAATTGTAACCTCATAACAAGCTACAAATTTTGCTTCCATAGTGGATGAAGCGATGACAGATTGTTTGTCACTTTTTCATAAGATTACACCTTCAGCTAATAGGAATAGATAGCCAAACATTGACTTTTTACTATTAACACACCTGGCAAAATCTGAATCTAAATATGCAATCACTTCTAGCTGATCATACCTCCTATAAGTGAGCATGTAATTCTTTGTTCTTTGAAGATATCTCAATACTTTCTTTACAGCCTTCCAATGATTAATACTATGATTACTTTGATATCTACCTAACATCCACACTACAAAACTGATGTCGGGTCTAGTACATGTTTATAGGTATATCAAACTGCCCACAGCATAAGCATATGGAATTGTTTCCATTTACTTACGTTCCACATCAATCTTTGGACATTGAATCAGACTAAACTTATCTCCCTTTTGAATAGGGACTACACCTATTGCACTTGCTCATATTAAAATTCTCAATATATGCTTTCTGAGATAATCCTAATAAACCTTATAATCTCTTACGGAATATTGAAATTCCAATCATAAAGGATGCCTGTACTATATCTTGCATTTCAAAATTCTTACAAAGAAATTCTTTAGTCTTATACAACAAACCTAAGTCATTAGCAGCAAGCAAAATGTTATTAGTATACAGAATAAGAAATATCAACTTACTCCCACTGATATTCGGATAAATACATCGAACAACAATGATTTCCTCAAAACTGAAAGAAGTAATGGTATTATTGAACTGAATACATTATTGTCTGGAAGCTTGTTTAAGTCCATATATTTACCTCTTCAATTTATACATCATACTTTCTTTACCTGCAATGAAAAAACTTTCAGGTTGATCGATATAAACATCCTCCTTAAGGTCCCCATTCAGAAAGGTTGTTTTCACATTCATCTGATGTAGCTCTAAATAAAATTGAGCCACTCATACTAAAATTATTCTTAATGAATCTTTCTTTAAGATAGGTGAAAAAATCTCTTTATAACTAGTGTCATCTTTCTGAGTGTAACTTTTAGCAACAAGTCTAAATTTATATCTTTCAACATTGTCATTCAAGTTGCATTTGGTCTTAAAGACCCATTTATAGTCAACTCGTTTAAAATCTTCTGGAAAATCTACAAGATCCCAGATATTATTTTGAGCCATTGATTTAAACTCTTGTTTCATAAGATCAATCCACCTTTCAAACCTATCACTACTTATGGCTTGTGAAAACGAAATAAGACCATTATGAATGCTACAATCAAAATCTGACTCTTGTGAATAAGTCACATAATCATTAGAAATAGTCAACCTTCTAACCCTTACAATTTTACTTAAAGTTAGAACAATTGGTTCAGATACATGAGCTTGTGTTAATTTTGGTTCTTCATAGGGTGCTTCGTCATTATCCAAATATTGATTTTATTATTTTGATCTTTCAAAGCAAGAACGTCATTTGTTGTGGTTGTGGGTTTAAGAACATTTATGGGTATGAGAACATCAACCTTTGTTTCTTTAATATCCACAACTTGATTTTCAGCACTCCCACTAACCTCACCATTCTCTAAATATTTGGTATTGATTGTTTCAACAATTCTATGGCAGTGGTTCAGACAATAAAACTTGTACCCTTTAGAGTTCTCTGGGTAACTAATAAAATACTAACTGTTGGAGAATCCAATTTTCTTTCATGTGGATTATATATACGTGCTTCTGCAGGATAACCTCAAATATGTCTGTGTTTTAAACTAGATTTCCTTCTAGGCCATAACTCGAAATGAGTTTTAGGAACTGCCTTCTTGGGAACCTTGTTTAACATATACATAGCATTTTTAAGTGCAGACATTAAAACTTTTAGGTAATAAGGAATTGCTCATCATACTCCTAACCATATCCATTAATGTTTTGTTTTGCCTTTTTGCCACACCATTTTGTTGCAGTGTGAATGACATAGTATACTGTGCACATATGCCATGACTTTCAAGAAATTTAGCAAACGAACCAAGACATTGTTCAAATTCATCATACTTTCCATAATACTCGCCACCTCTATTAGATGTGATAATTTCTACTTTTCTTTCTAATCGTCTCTCTACCTCCTTTATAAATACCTCAAAGGTATTTACAGTTTAAGATTTTTCATTCAATAAAAAGATATATCCATATCATGAAAAATCATCTATAAAGGTGAAGAAGTATTTTTCTCTATTAAAGGATGGACTATCAAAAGGTCCGTAAATGTCAGTGTGTATTATTTCAAGAGACTTCTTGCTTCTTGCTTCTTGTGGCTCCTTTCTTACTATGTTTAGTTTTCTTACCCTTAAAGCATTCCACACATAAGCCAAAATCAGTAAAATCTAGATTCAGTAGAATCTCATTCTTTATTAATCTTTTTAAACTCTCTTTAGATATTTTACCCAAAAGTTTATGTCACAAGTAAGCAAAATGTTCATTCATCAAATTACATTTCATTCTAAGATTATGATTGACAATAAATAATGATTCAGAAAAAAAAAACATTATCAAGTTTCAATTTATACAAATCATCCATAAGCATTCTATAACTAATAAAGGAATTAGTTTTATACAAATTGAAACAACCATGTCCACCCTTAAAGGTATATCCATTAGAATCAAGTCTAGAAATAGAAATTAAAATTCTAAAAATTGAAGGTACGTAGAGAGTGTTCATTAGATCCAAGTGATGCCCAGTGTTTAATATCAGCCTTCATTCAGTTCCCCGTAAACAAAAAATTGATAGTTAGGCTTATTGTTTAAATTATCCTTGCAAAGTTCGAAAACATAAGTAGTGGCACCAGAATTAAATTACCAAGTATTAGAAGGAACTTCAGATAAGTTTGATTCAAAACATATAAAAACATAATGTATACCTTTCTTTTCGAACCAAGCTTTACGTTTTAGGCAATCTTTTCGATAATATCCTTCTTTCTTGCAAACGTAGCGTTTATCTAACTTTTTTTCCTTCCTTTCACCATTAGCAACCTGTGGAATTTCAACATGCTATTTTTTTTTAATTCTTAGCCTTTGGTTTAAGTTTCTTTCCAGCTTTTTGACCCACTAGGTTAATAGAATGAACTACTTGTTTCTTTAATCTTGCTTCCTCCTAAATAAGCTTACTGGACAATTATTCAATATTTCACTTATCACTTAATGTGTTATAATTGATGTGAAACTGTCCATATTCAGTAAGAAGTAAGTTCATGATAAACTGCACTAAAAAGGAGTCGTCCACAGTCATACCCAATGTCTTAAGTCTTACTTTGATATTAGTCATATGAAGAACATGTTGCTTCATACTCTTTGATCCATCAAACTTCATGGTCGTGAGTTCAGCCATAAGTGTCCCTGTAAGTAACTTATCGGCAGAACGAAAGTTATCTTCCACCGACTTTAGAAAATCTTTAGCATTATGATTTTCAGCGCTAGGAAATATAGAGAAAAAACCTTTAACAATAGCAAACTGATTTCTCTCTCTTAACTCTTTTTCTATAACAAATGCTTGGTGGATAGCTAGATACATTATTTCTGTATTTGTTTTGTCTATACGTAATTAGGATAAAGAGAGAACTAGTTTATATATATTTTTCTGCTAACAATAAATCTTGTGTGTCTATTAAGTGCTAAATTAATAGTCAATATTTAATACATTATTAAATTAAGAACAAAAACCCTATATTATGTTTAATATGGATCTACAGAAAATATGGTAATAACATCTAGCCAAATATTTCTTACAACGAAAAGGCATACATGCGACATGCGAGTATATTTGAAGGCAAAGGATACATATTAGCAAGTCCAGCAAACAAAGAGAGTTTGATGTTGGCCATATGCCTGGATACACAGCATAATCAATCCTTCAAAGAGATTTTCCATGCCTGGCTTCAACGTAATCACATCCACCCAATTTATAAGCTGTAACTCATCATCTACCTTCAAGCATGTGTCTACCAAGAAAGGGGTGATTGCAGGTGAAGTTGCAATAAGCAAAAATGTCCACGCTCAATCTTTGTGAAAATTAGTGTCAATCCTTATTATTATAAATAATTATAAACAATATTTTTATAAAACAAACCTTTTATTTAATAATATGTCACTAATAGTCATAAAAATTGACTATACAATTTGGTTAAATAAGGTCTCTTATGATCACATTAATGACTTGTTTAATATTTTTATAAAAAAGTTTTCATTAATAATTAATATCATAAATAATAAAAAATTGTGTTTACTATCTTAAGTGGAATGATCATAGAGAGAGGAAGACCAGGTTTTTATTTAAAAATTATAATTTATTGATGTAGAAATTAAAATTTACGCATCTGCCGCATAATAAGTACACTAGTTAATATGACATAAACTAGTTAATGCATAATGATTTCAAAAAAACAACTAGTTAATGCATATAATAATTTACAGGTTTTGAGTTTCAAAATTTTAAAAAATATTATTAATTACTTTAAAAAGATGAGGTTGCTTTAAGTTATAGACGGTAATAATTATTTTCGTTAGTTTATCCGTTTTTAATATATTTACCCTATCAAATAATTCAATAAAAGCACTTAACTAATAAATTATTATATGCATTTAATTTACTAGATACGATTTATTAATTTTCGTACCATAAAGATTTTAGAGATTTTAGTTACTCGCAAGAATATAAATATTTCGATTAATTAAAAATCCTACCGAATTTTAATCTGACGTTAGCATTTTCGTTGATATTATTGACGCGGCAAGTCACATTAAACATTTAGACACATATAGTAACTGATGGATTAAGTTTTACATGCTAGAATTAATTTAAATAATTAAATAAAATCAAAAAAATTGGAAGACAAAATGTAAAAATCTTAGTTAATTTCAGAATAAGACATTCTACAATTAAGAATGTCGCTCCTCCTCTTTGCAGAATTAAGGTAGAATTTGAAGAATGGACGTAGAGACAGAAACAAGAAACAAAAAAGTAACAGTGACAGGAACTACTTTTGGAGACAGTAGACACATGTAATACATTTTCCTATTCTCCGTAAGTAGCCACACGCGATCTATCTGTTCTCCTCCAAAAAAAAAAGAAAGCAAAATCTCCACTTCACTAGTTGTGACGATTCACCGGCGACTTACGCAATGAAGATTGTTATTAAAGAGTCAACTCTCGTTTGCCCGTTTGAACAAACACCCATCCGGCGTCTATGGCTGTCCACTATAGACATACTGTTCACGGACAGAGGTTACATCCCTTTACTCTTCTTCTATAAGTTTGAAGGTTCTCCCAGTTTTTTTTGACCCTTTAGTACTCAAGGAGTCTCTGAGCAAAGTTCTTGTTCCATTTTACCCTGTGGCTGGGAGACTTGCGAGAGATGGGAATAGTAGGATTGAAATAGACTGCAATGGTCAAGGAGTTTTGTATGCAGAAGCTGTGGCCGATTCAGCTATGTCTGATATTGATAACTTTACTACTAGCCAGGAACTAGTGAAGGTCATTCCTCCGATCAATCGCTCACTTCATGATCTCTGTTCTTCACCACTCCTCGCTTTACAGGTACGTCTGCAAATCTCTACATATATGGAAACTTCTATGTTTGATATAAATATGTAAAAATTATGGACAAAAAAATAGAAAGCTGTATAAGAATTTTAATTTGTTAATTTTTAAATATTTAAAAAATATTTAATTTTATTAAAAATAATTATTAAACACATCCATCCTTAATATCAAACATAAATTAGTCAAATATCATTAATATCATAATTCAATTAAACTCTTAAATCTTAAATATAATGAAAGTCAATCAAATTTAATTTAAATTAATTATAATAAATTATTGATTTTATAAAAAATAATTAATTCAAGTTTAATATTTATGTTACTTGTATTTTACCTAAAATAATTTAAAAAAATTTTTCTTATATGTGCAGATAACAAGATTTAGATGTGGAGGCGTATCACTGGGAATAGTGTGGCATCACGCTTTAGCAGATGGAACTGGTTTTCTTCATTTCATGACATCTTGGTCTGAATTAGCTCGTGGACTCTCTGTTAGCATGCCACCATTCATCGATCGGGCCATTCTCCGTGCCAGAATCCCACCTACCCCTGTATTCCAACACAATGAATTCGACAAACCTCCTGTCATGATTCCTCCTTCAACTCAAAATTTGGAACAGTCTTCAGGTCCTAAAACCAATTCTAGCATAATACTCGAGATTACTTCTGATCATGTGAAAAACATCACGTCAATGATAGGGAATGAAAGAAGCAAGATTAAGTACACTCGCTATGAAATCTTGGCAGCATTTCTATGGCGCGTCGCATCTAAAGCACGTAACCTCCCTGAGACTCAACGGACAAAGATGCGTCTTCCTGTCAATGGGCGATCTAGATTGAATCCTCCACTACCCCCAACCTACTTTGGCAATGCAGTATTCACTTGTGCTACAACCGCTATATGTGGTGAACTTGTATCAGAACCATTTGTGCACACGGTGGACAGAATTCACGAGGCAATTATGCGGATGGACGACAAGTTCTTGAGATCAGCTCTTGACTTCTTCGATCAAACAGATGACCTCACAACCATTATGCATGGCCCGGGGACCTGTAGTTGCCCGAACTTTAATATAGTGAGTTGGACGAGTATCCCTTTACATCGTGTAGATTTTGGTTGGGGATATGCATACATGCGACCTGCGAGTATATTTGAAGGCAGAGGATACATATTAGCAAGTCCAACAAACAAAGATAGTTTGATTTTGGCCATATGCCTGGAGACACAGCATATTCAAGCCTTCCAAGAGATATTCCATGCCTCATTTCAAGGTAATCATACCCACCCAATTGCCAAGCTATGATTTCCATCATCTAGCGTCAAGAATGTCTCTGCCAAGAAAGTGTCTACTTTAGTCGAAGTTGTATGACTTTTGTGATCTAAAATAAAAGAAACATGCATCTTAAACATGCAAACTGTTTATCTTAATTCATGTCTACCATATTAAAAGAAAAGAGGGAGACTTTCACAAACTTGTAAACTGCATTATCTAATGCATTAATTACAGTGTATTGTCTTAATCAACTCGATAGAGATGGATACTAAGCTAATCAGCGCAATATGATCGAGTAATGTAGTCAATGTAGCAACTAAGGTTCATTCTTGACTTCTTAAAGAAGATTCACACCCTTCTTCTTTTTATTTTTTACGAGAGGATAAAAATAAGTAAAAATAGAAGTCTTTTTTTTTTTATATTTTGTTTAGTGCCGATAAAATATTAGAAACAAATATTAACGACGACTTGATCATTAGGTACAAGATTATAAATATTACTGTCGTTTCTATAATAATTTAAAATGAGCTAATTTGATTGATTTGATGTACAAATTACAAATTTTTTATATCATTATTATAAAAGCGACTTGATTTATTTATTTTTTATAATTTTAATTAAATTTTATAAATAATTGAAATTTTAATTAATTTTATGAGTTTCTAAATTTTAAAATATTTTTGTTTTATTGATTATGGAATTATTAAATATGAGATAATCAGCTTCCTTGTCTTCTTTCTTAATCCTAATCACATTACCGTGATTAATAGTAATTGTATATAAAAGACGAGAAAAAATTGGATTATTTTCTTGGCTTGTACTTGATAAGAGAGAAAAGAATAATCTTACTTTATTCTTTTCTTTCTCTTATGCTGTCTCGCCGCTACGATGACCTTTTCCACATTAAGGTTAATTTTATAAATATCATATCGAAATTATTATCAATTTTAACTTTAATATGATATAATATATCGAATAAAATTTAAATTTTATAAAATATTTTTTAATTTTAAAAATAATTGAATAAATTTATTTAAAAGTATAAATAAATATGGTTGTTATATATTTTATTAAGATTATTAGAGACTGCGTCGTTGTCTTCTCGCACCAAAATGAAAGAGTGTTGTCGTCGTTTCGCTCCGACATAACAGAATTTGATTTATGAATTTTAATAAAAAAATGACGTAGTTTAGTTAAACTTAATTAAGTTTGACATGTGTAAGTGCTTAGGATTTTTTTTATGTGATATGTTACGTTAGCAACATTATCAGAAATATTACCGTTAGATAAGAATTAAAAAAATTAAAAGTTCAAGTATTTAATTGTCTTTTTTTAAGTTAAGTTTGAATTTTTTTTAATTGACCCTTAATATATTATTGACTTTAAATCATTATCAAATAATGTATTTAAAATACATAATTGAATTATGTTAAAATTATAAAATATTACAACAATTATACACATTACAAGCTTGACTATAAGAATGGAAATAAAATGGTTTCAATAGTAAATTTGAATGTGATTAGAATTAATTATGGCTTAGATCTAAGCATAAATCTAAAACGACAGAAGCTCGGGAAGTGGACACGATGCGTCCCATCCCTTGTCCATATCGAGAAAATAAGCAAAACCCCCATTTCATCACGGTCCCCGTGAAGTGTGAACCTCACAACAACAAAGTAAAATCCCAAAAATACCCTCGACGATGTTCTTGGAATGGAAGAAAAAAGTCAAGTTTGTTTTCTTATCCATAAAGGATTCGATCTCTGCCACTCTAAATCCAAAATTTGACCCAAAGTGACAGATAGATAATCAAGAGATCCGGACAAATTCAATATTAATAGAGCGAGCGAGAGAGAGAGAGAGAGATTTGAACAGACAGAGACGGAACCGTAGAAGTAAGAAAATGCCCACGAGCTGCGAGATCTTCTGCGAGATCCTGATCGCCATCTTGCTTCCTCCGTTGGGCGTTTGTCTCAGGCATGGATGTTGCAGCGTACGTGTCACTCTCACGCTCTCTTCTTGTAATTAGATCTGGAACTATTGTTGATTGATGGTTTCTTTTCTTTTGTGGTTGTAGGTGGAGTTTTGGCTCTGTGTGCTGCTGACTATTCTAGGTTATTTACCTGGAATCATCTACGCGCTTTACGCTATTGTCTTCATTAATCGCGATGAGTTCTTTGATGAGTATAGACGCCCTCTTTATGCCGCTTATTAGTCAATCGCCGCCTGATTAAGTTCTTATGTATTGTAATTCACTTTCGCATCTCAATTAAATTCTCGTTTATTGTAGTCTGATGTTTAAAATACGTGAATCCGTGTGGTTGGTTAAAAACGCAGTTTTTTTTTTTTCAGTATAGTCAAAGCGTGTGAGAATAGTAATGTTATGTGTTAATGCAATCCTCTTAAGAAGTTCGCTTCTTTTCATGTTTGAGATGCATATACATCAGTCTACAGTAATTTGTTACTTGAATGAGAAACCATGGATCATGATTCAAGAAGAAAAATGTCCTCATGTTTGGCATGAAGTGGATTGATCTTGATTACCTTGATTTAATGTTTTTTCAACTTGAAATTGGGAAATGATATAATTGGATTGGGAGAAATGAGCTGTTTTAAGTGTGCAACATTATATGAGGTGCTGCAAAGAAACATGTTTCAGATTAAGACATTGAAGTGATCAATAAAAAATTGAAGGCCAACTGCAAAATTGTTGAAGTCTTTGTTTTTGGTTCTTTTTCTTAGTTTCGTCGTTGATTTACTGTACTTAGTATCTTTCCTCTCGTGGGTACAGTAACTTTTTTTTTTTAATTACATTAGGTATCTCAGTTTAACCGGACTAATCCTAAGCCTTTAAAACCCCATCTCAAGAACCCTAGAGGATGTAAATCTAGAACCTGAAGACCCCTTAGGTTCCTACGTAGCCTGTACACATCTGCGCATAAGGAGTCGTCACATATTCGATTGGTCAACTGCTGATTGATCCGATCAAGGAGTTATGTCTAGGGGACTAGAGGATTATCAATAGGACAAATTCTTATTTCTCCTCTTTTGACGTGAGTCGAACTTAAGACTTCCTTTTTAAAAAAGAGCCTTAAGTGAGGAGCTGAAATCATTAGGCCACTTAAAGATTTTGGTCCTTGGCGGAACTAGTAGCATGAGATTTAGAGAGAAACCCAAGTAGGAGGTGTCTTGATATGTTAGATATTATCCCTCGTGTTTCTTTTTGTAATGAATGATATACCTAACCATTAACAGTCGTAAGTCCCATTTCATAATGATCCAACTTTGTTTATGGATACCGTTGTGGTTTTTTCCTCCCTCACATTAAGCATTTGGCTCTAACCTTTCTTCTAAGCCTTGTGATGTCTCATCCTCAACGCCTAATCATTAGTCGCTTGTTATGACCTCCAGGCTAAGGGCCTGGTTTAGCCATTCTTGGGAACTTATGGACTTATTAGTTTATAATTTTTAGGTCCTCTTCACACGTAGGATGGCAATACTTAGTAGACTGGGTGTTAGCGGAAGTTTCACAGAAGTGATATCCATGGTGTAAATGGATTGATAATAGGAATGACTAGTTCCTAAATTAATCATGCGAGTCGATAAAAGAAATCATTGGACCCAAAAAATAGCCCAAAAATATGTTCAGATGTATGTTCCTTTTGTTTTGGATCACACAAGGCATACTATTTCAATTCCACTTGCAATTGCACAGATATCGACGTTTGTGATCAAACTTTCGGCGTTGATATGACTGTTAGTTACACATTGAGAATTTAGTAAACAAAAACAATTATCTTTTATGAATCTCCTTTATCCGATAAAGGCAATGAGTTGGACATTGACAAGTACTTATAATTGCAAGATAGGAATCAGACGATAAAACCAAAAATGACTCATCGATTTCCCAGGTATTATGGATGCTTGAGATGGTATCTCTTTCAATCTAGAGATAAGAACTCTATTTTTTTTAGAGACCTGACAGTCATTGTTTAACTAGCACTTTATTTATCATCAATCTGCTCGTTATTACAGGAGATGTGGTTGCATCGTTCTTCTTTGACATGGTGAAGAATAATCTCAAAGTGGCATAAAAGCAAGTCCGGTCTTGAAATTTTCTAGGCTTTTAGTAAAAAAAAAAAGTGAGCCTCTGATTTTAATTAAAAAATAATTAATTTTTTTTAATAAATAATATATATAATTTTTTTATAAAAAAAGTGGGCCTTGGGCAGAGGCCCAGCTTGCCCCTACCCAGAGCCGGGGCTGCATAAAAGCATAACCTCAACTAGTACAAAAATATAATGATTTTGTATAGTAGCTAAGAATAATTCTGAGCAAGTTGATCTTTCTAGCAGAGCCCTTGTTAATCTATTGTTTTTCTTCACGTTTGAATGGGAGATAAAGTAGGGATTGGAGCAAAAACATTGCAAGCCTTTCACCATAACCAGGCAATTTCATTTTAAATGTTACTGTTAACGAAATATGATCAAATATTATTATGTTACAGGCGAAGTCAGACCTAAATGTTGGACCAAAGCATAGGGTTTTCGCGACTCCTGCAAGAGTTCCCTTTTGCCAAGATATGCCAGGTCAGGGCGACAAGCGAGAGGTTTTAATGAGCACCTTGAAGGCAAGAAGCACAAGGTCAAGCTAGCAGGATTGGGATTTCAGAAGGGTACAAAGAGCCCTGGTTTCACACCACTGCCAAGGAAAAATTCCAAATCCGACTATTCCAACCTAAATGCTTATGTCCTTGTCTTAGACCCTGGAGCCAAAAGTTGGAAGACTATTCACTTCAAGTCAACAAGAGGGAACAGTGGTACAGTTCTGAAAATGCATAATGATAAAAAGGCGGAAAACAAAAATAATGAGCCGTCTGCAACAAGAATTAAACTTAGGAAACTTGAAGAAGAAGAAGAAGAAGAACGAACCACCAGATCAGAGAAAAGATAAAGTACAACGTTCTGGTGTGAGAATTGCCTAGTTGGTACATATTCTGAAGTGGTGATGGAGACAAGGGGAAGAAGCACGACTCGGCTTCAGGAACTTGCGTCAAAAAGGAAGAAGAGGTGGAAAACAAAAATGTTGACTTACAAATGTTAAAAAGTTAAGACATCGAAAATTTTGAGAAAATGGAGCTACACCACAGGGGGAAGACAAGACACCAGAATTCAAGAAGTTTAATTTCTTGCGTACTCTGAAGTGGATGTGGAATGTCACGATGACAGGAAGAAGCATGTGGCACGTTTTGAGGAACATACTGAAAATGGCAAAGCCATTCCATCCATCGCCACTTATCGTGGGAGCATCTGAAGCTGATGAGAAGCTTCATATGTCAAAGCTGAAGACGAGAGAAAATGTTCTCAAGGCAGTGACGAATAATTGTAAACAAAAATGCTAATAGACAGGTTGAGGTTGTCTTTGGAGTTGGTGCATAATCAACGTTCCCTTGGATTTACATGCTTTGGTTTAAACTTGTTCGGACGCCAGCAGAACCATTTATACGATGAAAACAAGGAAAGACATAGCTAACAACCATGCATGACTACCTGCACTAATTTCTGAAGAATTTGGCACACCAGACAAAAGATCAAGTTCAAATCTACTCTTATCTTTGAAAACTAGTTTGCTTCTGAACCAAGGCAAGATTGTTGAATCATGACCAACAACGTAAGCGATACGAACTCCTATACTTGCATGTCACAAGCTTGAATGGTTCCAAACCATCGGATCACTCATCTTGTGGTTCTTTGTCAGGATGCTGAAATTTTTTAAAGCTCCAATCTAACTTTCTTTCACAAGCCAAAGCAAGAGTAAAGAAACAAGCTTCGTAACTTCAAATCATATCCAGAGAGGAAACTATTGCAAGATTCCAAACTGACTCCTAATTTACTCCGCTATCAAAAAGAAACATTTATGAAAAACCAAGCCAGAAGGAAAAATAAAGATAAATTTGATGATGAGCATCGATTGTGCCATTTCTTGTATACCAGTATAACTATATTGAAATACGCTTTGCTTTACAAAGATAAGAAGAAAAGGTAACTAGAATGTGACAGTTAAACAAGGTAAAGATTAGGGCGAGGATAACCTTTAATCCTCGACAAGCTATAGGAATGGCGGTTGCAATTGAAGAACAAGCTCAAACCCTCAAAGCAACTGGATCTTGCCAGGAAATCTTCCTTTTCCCTGCCTGACCAGACCCATTACTAAGATTCCTACAAGCTGCCAACTTTATATCATTATGGTCGTCATTTCCAATTCTCATCGAAATTAGTTTTGGCTCATCCACTCTCACTACCCCGCTGTTAACTTGCATGTCTTCTTCTTCCATCTGCAACAAATTTGATATCAGTATTAGCTCATATGTAAAGGGTACTTCATCAATGAATTGGAAACTTCTAATCACATTAACAGTTAACTAGCTACTTACTGAAATCTCATTCAAATCAAAAATTGGAGCGTTGCTTCGAACAGCAGCTTCCTTTCCACTATAAATCCTTTCCCTCTGATTCAAGTCAGGAATCGCGAACGAGCTTCGCAATGAACTGTCCTTTTGAATATGGGTCTTCTGCTTTTGTTTCATGCCAGCAACTGAAGCAGGTTCATGGTGAAACTTTTCTGTTTGGTTTGAATCCACTTGTGGAATTTGGTGTCGTGAAGCTGCATCCTTCCAACTAGATTTCTTTTCTTTTCTTGCACTTCTACTTCCATTCACTAACTTTTGTGATTTCCCCGAATTCCACTTTAGGGGAGGATTCCGAACCTGGTTTTCTGCCAAATACTTGTATCGTCGCTGCAAAAATCTATAACCAAAATATCCAATTTTATATTGAATGATCACATGTTAAAATTTCCATTACATCTCAAAGGCAGAAAACTGATACCTGACTTCATCCAATAAGGTCAACCTTCTGTTTCTCATCATCTGCAGCTTCAATTTCTTAGCTTCTGTTTCCTGAGAAATCCTTAAAACGGTTAACCAAACTAATTGCTTTGAAGTCCTTATAAACTTGAGTAAAAGCTACACAGGAAAACTAATCATGTCAATATACCATGAGAAATAAAAGCTTTGCAATGAAAAGGCCGATGTAAGAAGGCTTCTTCGATAAATAAAATGTCAGGAGAGTGTAATATAGGAACTAGCCAACAGGAGATATGGATAACGCAAGTTCACAGTAACCATATAAAACATCTGGATAACGCAAGTTCACAGTAACCATATAAAACATCATTTAGAAACACAATAAGCACGCAGATCACACAGATAAAACCCCCAAGATCACAAATCAGAGATGAGACTAAGGTTCTAATCCGTGAGGAACTAACGAATAGAAGGCTAATTATAAATTTGATGATTGAAAAGCCACATAACAGAGTCTACAACGCCTTCACAAAGGATAAAGAAACAAAGTAAAATGGCCAGAAGCAAGAAATGAGCTTTCTTAACAGCTCTTCTTCTCTAAAGCATTAATATGATACCGAAGGGACCGATAATTCATCAGCTTTTCATGTGGGTTCTATCAGCTATTCATTCATAATCAAAAAAACCCCGCGTCCATGAATTGTAAAACACCAACAGGAAACTGTAACCTAAAAGGTCTATTTCAGGCCTTTAAGTTTACAAAAGATATGCTAAAACAAAAAAACCAAATTTCAAATCTTGTTAAATCAACAACAAAAAAAGAAAGATCCAAACTTAAATTCAACACAGTAGATCTAACCAAAATCTCAGAAAAAGAAATTCCGAGAAAACCAAAACCCAGAGAACCCTTTACCTTGTACAACTCTTCAAAGTCCTGCAAAAGACTCTGATGCTTGAATCTGGTCTTAGCATCATCGTACAAAGGAACATATGCGGAAGGAGACGACTCCATAGCAACAGCAGCAATGCCCTTCATCTTCTTCATGATGAAATCAAATCACCGATGAACAATATAAACCAAAAGAAGCAGAGGATACAGAGAACCCCAACAGAGAGAAGACAACACGAGGAAGGAGAGAGAGCGAGAAACAGGAGAAAGCTGAGAGGTTTATTGGTAAAGAAGAAGAAAGATAAAGAGACGTGGTGAGATACAATAAAAGGACAGGAAACAGGATGGTTGAGAGAAACATACAAGGAAGAAAGAGAGAGATAGAGAGATAAGAAGGTTCTCGCTTTCCTGTTTTCCCTGTGAAACTCTGACCGAGACAAAGAAGAAAAGAAGAAGGAAAAAAAAAAACCCAAAGAAGCCCACATAACTCGGTGAAAAAATTGTTTCTTTTGAGTGTGGAGACAGTGATGAAGATGGCATCTTTTGGGGGGTTGCAGGAGGGCATTTCAGACATATACTTCAGGTTTTTATTTTTTTCGTGAAGGAGAGGGAGTGAGTGAAAGAGTTGTTTTTGTGAGGTGGGTTTGGTTGGAGGACAACAATTGAAGACATCTACTATCTACTAAATCAATCTCTCTTCGCCTTTCTCTCAAATTTGTTTTCTTTTTTGTTTTTCCTCCCACGTAAATTTTGGTCCAGCTGGGCCATTGAAGAAGGACAGAGAAAGAGAGAGAGAGAGAGAGACGAATGGTGTGGACTCTTCTTTGCGTCTGCGTGGAGTTCCCGTGTTTCTTGTAACTGTTAGAGCTGGTGGTGTAAGAGAGACAAAGGAAGAGATATGGGTTTTTTTTTTTTCCTAGTGAGATTTTCAAAAGGGTTGGTGGGTCGATGAGATGAATGAGGAGAAACAAATGGGTTCTCTTTTGTTTGTGGGAAGCGGCTGAAAAGGCAAAGGCAACAGAGAAAAATGGATTGGGACTTGGGATGATACTGTTCTGTGATGTGTTGTTGCTGTTGTAGTTGTTGGTAGTACCTTCCTTTTTGGCTTTAATTTTGGTGGTTGTGAGTGAGAGAGAGACATCAAATGCATTATTAGTTTATTATTATTGCACATACATTCACACATCATCTCGTATATCCATCTCTACAAGAAGAAGAAGAAGAAGATGATGCTTTCTTCTCCTCTTCTGTGTTTTTCTTCTCTTGGATCTTGCTGTTAAACCAGTATGTTTGTAATTTATAAAAACCCAATTTTGGCTTCAACCTAAAAACAATAATTCTTTTGATATGTATAATTTTTTATTAAAAAATTCGATTCAAGTAGTTATTGGGAGCTTCATCTTCTTAACTAGAAACTTTTCAGATAATTAAGTTCGTATCTTAAAACTTAAACCGAAAGGCAAACGACAAATCGTGAGAATCCTTCTTTGTTGAATTTTCAGAACCAATTGATGTGATCTCTTTTAATGGAGGTTGGTGTTCATGTCAAAATCTAACTTTCCTTTAGAGGTCAAGCTCACACAGGTAATTCCACTAGAGAAAAAGACCATTATCCTATATCTATCTAGCCAAATTAACAACCTTAGCCAGTTACAATCGACAGGAAACCTTCCTATGCTATGTCCACCCCCTTGTAAATGCCGCAGGGCCAAAATGGTTTTGGCTGACTGCTTTTACCAGACTTCCATTTTTGGTCTGAGTGAAGCTTGGTTCTCTTCTCTTACAATTTGGTCTGAAAAAAACGTTGCTCCTTAACATGTACAGAGAAAGGAAAGGAAGATATGTAATGCCTTTTCTTTTGTGCTTCCCACTAAGTGTATATTAAATTGATTCCTCGATCCATGCCTTAGCAGCGAAGAGTTGCATATATTATATGGGTGTGAGTATGGCATCAAGTAACTGTACTGTGTGAAGATGCTTCTCTTAAAGTGATAAAGCAAATAACAAATTCAGAAGTCGGAATAAGAACAAGAACATGGCCTCTAACGCTTGAACATGTGGCAGAAAACAATGGAGCTAGACAAGGAAACCTATCGTCAAACCGATGGAGCCATGTGTGTTGAAAGTGAACTCAGTCATTAGAAGAAGCTTTGAAGTTCAGAGTTGGTTGACTGCTCTCTTACGCAATTCCTCGGAGACTTAATTTCAAGAGGAAACTGATGAGCAGCTCACTTTATATGACATGTAATTTGTCCAACTTCTTTGGATTGACAGTATCATACAATTAAAAAAAAAATTGAAGTAACTTCAACATTACAATGAGGTTTCCTTAAATAAATCATCAAAATATTACATTACAATAGGCAAAACAAAAGTTACATTACATACAAGTCCCAACAACTATGTTACAAATTCCACCTAAGCTTCGTAGTTGTTGACAAGTCCTGAGTTGCTTCCTTTGCTATTACAAGAGCTCGGATTTCATTTATAATGTTCGCTGTCAGTTGATATTTGTTTGTCACCACCCATGAGTATAGCCTGCAGTTTCTCTCCATCCAAAGGTTGTAAGTTGTGATAATGATGGCTGCTTTATAGAGTTTGTTCTCCTTCTTTTGCTGCTTAGAAGTACGAATGAGCCAATTCAATGTGTCATTCCAGTCATAAGAGGTGTAGTAAGCATCCAGCTTATGAAGCAATTGACTCCACACAGCTTTTGAGTAAGTAAAATTGAAGAAAAGGTGATTTCGCTCTTCAGCTAATAATTTACATAGCTCACAGACAAGATCAAAGCTTCCATGCCATCTGTCTTCAGTGCTGAGACGATTTTTAATTACTAGCCGAGTAATCATCAAGGCTTGGGGGCTTAGGCTGTTCTTACAAAATAGTTTAGACCATGGTGCCATTTGATATTCAGGAAGAAAAATACTATAGCAAGATTTGTTAGTGAATATACCTCTGGGGTTTGGTTTCCAGAGAATCATGTCTTCATTGCAGATCATTGGGAAGTATTGCCAAAGCTGGCTATACCCTCGAAAATGGCCAGACCAACTCCCTTTAGAATTGAGAGATGAGACTTTGGCATTAAGAGGTATACGCCTTTGGAAACGAGCTAGTTCTGTTTTGTGAATTAATAGACTGAAATTAGTCCAATTATCGTACCACTGCCATATGTTGCCCCCTTTTCCCAGTTTGTGATATATCCAAGGGTAGAGGATCTCTCTAGTTTTCAGCATTTGAGTAAAAATCCAAGAACAGCTCCTAATCAATGGTAATTGCCAAAAGTTGTGAGTGTGTAGGTATTTTTCATGTATCCACGGGATCCAAAGAGCAGTTCTGTCGACGTGAAGTCTCCAAATTTTCTTACATGGGAGTACTTTTTGCATGATATTGGTAGATAGAATTCCAAAGCCCCCATAATTTTTTGGAAATTGTAACCTCCTCCCACTTCACTTTTTCCTTCTTAGCATTTTCCATGAAGCCAGACCAAAGGAATGCTTTTATTGTCTTGTCTAACTCCTTGATCACTCTTTTTGGTAGAACTAGATGACTGATCCGATAGATATGTAAGTTGCCAAGTAAATAAATTATAAGGGTAACTCCAGCCGCCATTAAGAGGAATCTGCCAAGCCAAGATTTTAGATTTGTATTTTTCTAGGAGAGGAATGTAGTCAGCATACGTGAGTTTAGCATGAGAGACACGGACTCCAAGTTATGATAATGGAGTTTTACGTAACTCCATTATCAATGCTCTTGCAAGATCAGAAGGATTAGTAACGTCTGAGGAACAATAGAAGCTGCTCTTACGAATATTAACCTTCAAAATTTTGAATTAAATTGTTAGAATGACTTCAATTCTTTTTATAAAATGATATTTTTATTTAATTTTTTAAATAGCAATATTTTGATATGTAAATTAAAAAACTAAAACTTTAAAGCAGTCCAATTCATTAACACAAAAATAACAACAACAATAATAACAGCAACATTCAGTGAGAGTCCCAGTGAAAAGTTAGGTCTCTAGAGATCCAATAGTACATAGTCTTATTCTTATTTAATAGAGAGGCTATTTTTTATATACCCATATGTAATTCAAAATAATAATAATATAAAATATAAATAAATGCATATAAATAAAACTATAAAACTATGCAATGCACTACCTAATACAATGCATAAAGAAATTGGTAAAGAGTATAAATAAAAAAAAAAATAACTAAATACACAAACACGAAAAAAGACATATTCAAGAATAAATCAAAGCATCAAATAGAAGAAAATAATTAAACTAAGTACAAAATATAAAATATAGATAAATACGTATAAATAAAACTATAAAACTATGTAATAAATCAAAGCATCAAATGCAAGAAAATAATTAAACTAAGTAAAAATATAAAATATAAATAAAACTATAAAACTATGTAATGCACTAAATAAGTTATTAAATACACAAATACGAAAAAAGACATATACAAGAATATATCAAAGTATCCAATACAAGAAAGTAATTAGGTTAAGTAAAAAACACGATTAAGCTAAAATACTAAGAGGAAAGTATTATTTAATCAAAATATTAAGGCTAAATATAAAATAAAAGATTTGAAGAAAATGTTTAAAAGACTAAGAAAACGAGAACGACATCTCTAAGTGAGATTCTTTATTCGAATCTTAGCACGCTATAGTTTTCTATTGCAAGTTATGTCTTCAATAAGTTCCAATAGAGTCATAATATTCATAATCACTTCTCTCAAGTTTTTCTTAGGCCTTCGTTTTTTTCTCTTACAGTCTTTAAGTACTATTTTCTCACATCTTCTCACTAGAATATCATAGTGTTTCCTTTTAATATGTTCGAACCACCTAAGCCTAGTTTCTTTTAATTTTTCATTAATAGTAGTCATCTTTAATTTGTCTCTTACCATTACATTTATGACTATCTCTTCCAATGATGTTACATATCCAATGAAGCATCCTCATCTCTGTCACATCAACTTATAACTATGCATTTGTTTGATAGATCAATACTCCACCCTATATAATATGGTTGGCCTAATCGTTAAACAATAGAGTTTACCCTTAAACTTGAGTGATATTTGCTTGTCACATAAAATTCTTAATGCAGTTCTCAATTTAAGTCATCCTGATTTGATACGTTGGACCATGTTTTCATCTATTTCTCCATTACTTATGATGATAAAACCTAAAACACTCCTTTGATGGTATAACTTCTGAACTAATTTTTACCTCCACATTTAGAGCCACCTTGTAGCTCGAAAAGTTACTATTTAAGCACTCAATCTTAATCCTGCTCAATTGAAAGTTATTCAAATCTAACATATCCTTCCAACATTTTAGCTTTACATTGATATCCTCTTTTGTTTCATCCACTAAGATAATATCGTTAACAAATAGCATAACAAGGCACATTGCCTTGAATATTCTTAGTAAGCTTGTCAATTACTGCTGCAAACAAAAAAGGGCTAAATGAGAAGCCTTAGTGTGACTCAATATTAATAGAAAAATTTTATGTATCTCCTCTTATCGTCCTTATTATAATCTCTACCCTTTCATACATGTTTGTAATAAACCTAAATATAAGTCACATACGCTCACTTAACCTTTAAACGCCTCAAAATGATTTTCGTAAGTACTATATCATGTGTCTTCTAAATCAATGAAAACCATTTGAAGATTACTATGTCTTTCTCTCTATATTTTATTAATCTTCTATAAAAATATAAAATTTATGTCGTGCACCTTTCTGACATGAAACTAATTCATTAACATACCTAATTACAAATCATATTGGAGTTAGTTTTAATGCTTCAAAATTTTAACTCTTTATAGATTCACATTTTTAAAGTATATTTATATAATTTAAAATTAATATCTTTTATTATTAAAAAAGTATTAATAAAAAAAATATTACATTTTTGTTAATCTTTTAATATAAATTGTCACATAGCTAATTGTTGTATGATTGAAATTATTTATATGGATATCCTTGCGATATATATCAATTATTACATAACAATTCACATAAAAATAACTTTAAAATATTTATCAAAAATCTTTTTTAGTATTTTTAAATAATTATAAAACACATTAATGTGTTATAAAGATGCAAATTATTTCAATATTTCAAAATTTTCATTTAATTTTAATATAAAAACATGTGAAATGAATTTTAATTGGATCACAAGTTATATATTTTTTATAAATTAAGTTAAATTGAGTCGTGCAATCTGATTTAACATTCATTCCAATACAATCCAACACTCCTGTCATGTTTTGGCTGCTTTGGTTTATTCCTCTCTCAACCCTAAATCTCACTGACAAACTTGAACCGATTTCATTTGTTCTTCTTTAGCTACCTAAATCCGTTAAAATGTCGTCTTCTTAAGTTAGGAATGCACATTCGCCTATAGATTTGAGAAATAAGTTTAGACTAAGCCCAAAGTTGTTCTTCTTGTTGGATAAAGGCTTAATTGGGCTTGATCTGGCCCAATAATTGGACATAGTTGATTGTGTATCTATTAAAAATGTTAACAACAATGCATTTTGGCTGGGGCTAAGCTTACATGCGACCCTCTGGTAAACTTGAAGGCGAAGCATTCACATTACCCAGTCCAACCATCAAACATGGTGTCATGCTGGTCATTCTCTTGGACGCAGATCCAATATGCAAGCCTTTACGTCGGTTGATTCATTCATCCCTCGGGGCTCAACCCCAAGTCTCATTTACGTAACTTAAAACTACTAAGCCCAATTTTGTTGTTTTTATTGGATAAAGGCTTAATTGGTCCTGACCTGAACCAAAATTCAGGTATACTTAGATACTACTTCTACAACGATAACAAGAAGTAAAAACCTCACTAAATGTAAAGTCGAGGGAAGTTTTGAAGCACGCAATTATACTTCTAACTGATAAAAAGATTGTAAATATATTAAAAAAGACAAAATAAAAATATTGATGATTAATTTCAAAAGAAAGGAGTGTGAAGGCTGAGAGTCATGTAAATATGATAGAATTTAGGTGACACATTTGAAAAAGTGTATTAATAACCTCCAATTGAGGAATTTAAGTAAGGCCTTTAAAAAGAAGTTAAGATCTTTTGTTCCAATTATCTTGTTTTAATCTTATTTTTTGGTTAAAAATAATATCACTTTATGTCTGTTTACGTATAAAACGACGTCATTTTGAAACAAAAATAAAAGTGAAAGAGGATATTTGGTAAAAAGAATCTTATGAACTTAAAAAGGTGCATTAATAATCGCCAATCGATAAATACTAACAATGGGCCTAAAAATGTTTGTTACTCTTTCTCTACTCTTAATTTGATAAATTTGTAGACATTTTTGCATAAAATATAGTCGTAACAGATTAAGAGATCATCACTTTACACCTATGAACTCTTAAAATGCCAAAATCACAGCTAGGCCAGTCCGCTCAGCTTTCAATATATTAGAAAAAGAAAATTTTAATTTTTTTGTCAAGTTAAAATTTATATAAATTACTGAAATTATTTAATTAGAATATTTATATAAATATATTACATGCATAATAATCAAGATTTAAAGATTTAATTAATATTAAATTATCATAACAATAAAGTCCAATTAATCTGACGGTTCGCATCATTTCGACTGACATCTTATCATGTTTCGTTCCTTTTTCTATCGTTTTCTACGCAGTTTTGTCGCTCTTCAAGCAATGGACGCCTTCCCTTCCTTCTTCGATTCCCACTTGGCTTCCAGGAATTGCTCGAGCTATGACTCCCTTAAAAACTTCCGTCAGATCTTTGCTGTCATCTGGACTCATCTGAATTAGGTATTCTACCTTTCAATATATATTTTCTATCCTTCAGCTTCCTCTCCTTCTCTGCCACCGGCTTCTTCGGTACCCTCACCTTGTCATTCCTTGAAAATTCCATTCTCTCTTTTGGCTTAATCTGCACAAGGTCGTTTGTTTAGCACTAAAAACTTTGGCTTTTGAGGAACCCAGATAAAAGTTTATAGCTTTTATGGGTTTATATCATGTTTGTGACAGGATGTTTGCGGATTTGATGTGGGTTAGAGCTTAAATTGGTGGGTTTCACTTGGTTTTGGTGTAAACTTTGTTTAGAAGTTCGTAAAAGAATTGTGTCACCGACCGTAACCGAAGAAAAGCCTCCCTGAGGAGTAGGAATGCTTTTTGGGTTCTCCATTATAGACATTTTTGCTTGGTGGTGTTTGTTTGATTACTAATCATTCTAGTATGTTCATTAGTGACTGCAGCATTTGAGTCATTATTTAAACGACAACCCTGTACAAGAAGCTGATTCTGTCATCTATGGATTTCTAGGTTGCTGTATACGCTGAGTTCTGAAGGGATTGGACTGAAGCTTTGAGATTTTATGAGGATGCATATCATACACTGCGAGAGGTTCCATTTCTATAAAATTTGTCTTTGACGGGAAATTAAAAGAAATTATTTGCAATTTTATTTATTAATTGACTGTTGGACATTTTTGCCCCTAAGGGCAATTTTGTCAATTTTTCCATTCAGTGGACAGTCATTAATTGTAATTTGGTTTTCAAATTAATTACCGGTTAAGTTACGTAATATGATCCAGATAAAGATAATAAAGTGGCCCGATAAATGATCTACATTAATGGGTCGAAGTCCGGATAGAAAATGGATCCCCTTCAGTATGAACCTGGACCGTATCGGCCTTGTGATGGGGAAGCCCGATATGGAAGCTTATATATATATAAGGGGGTCTTCTGTGGTTACTTGAGTAATTCACGAGCATTCAGAGCTCTGACCCGTTAAGAGCGCTCGTGTTTTAAGGAAATCACAGAAAGGCCTAGATCTCGAGCCAGTGAACATTTTTCATACAGGTCCCGAGGAGATTCGAGCTCGTTTGGCAGCTGAAAAGGCTCATAAAGATTTGATGGAACCAAATCAGGTATTCCGCATTATCTTCATTTTTAATCCTTTCACGTCCGATCCTGGGTGCGTAATGAAGTCTGCTCTACGCGTTACACGTGGTATCAGAGCGGTTACGTGACTGGATTGGTCAAAATGAAGATTTTTGGTTTTCATCTCTCTAGTTTCTCTCTCCTTGGTTTCGCTTCATTTCTGATTTTTTGGCCCAAAAGAATTGCCTAGAAGTGGTTTAAATCAGATTTGCCACGAAAAACGGGTCAAAACGGGCCAAAC
>JANZXR010000008.1:118497-135690 GCA_027575705.1 Erythroxylum echinodendron | reverse complement strand
AATTAAAAATTCACAATAATTATAAAAGTTGAAATAAATAAAATAATTAATTAAAAAACTTTGAAAAAAGGGGGGAAAGAGAGGCAGGAAGGAAGGAGTGAGATTTTAAAAAATTTTAAAATTTTTGCAAAAAAGTCCTCCAATTTTTTAAAATTTCCGATATCGGCCGATATTTGACCGGTATTTTGAATACTGCCGGTACAGGCCGGTACTAACCGGTATTTACATCCGATACCATAACTTGAATTTCGATAATGATTTTGGTCCGGTACGTACCGGTATTCATAACAATGTTTATGACTAACTTTTTAATTTATTTTAAAAAAAAGTTTGTGCGTTATTCTTAATTTTGAAGATTTTTTTATGCATATTTGAAATTTAAAAATAATAATTAGGGATTCGAATAATATTTCAAAATATATTATAGTGATTTTAAGAATATTTAATTCAATTTTTATAATTAATTAATTTAAAAATTATAATCATAATTAAAATTAATATATTGAACTCAAACACTCAATGACTCAAATTCAAATTCGATTAAAAAGGATTTCATAATTAACTTAAAACCAACGATAAAATTGAAACAGAAAAACGGGGGGAAAAAAAAGAGAACACTGGATAGTATAAAGCTTTACCCTTCTTCATATCTTACAAGTAAAACTCGAAAACTTCAATGCTTTTGCATTCGAAGTGTTGTTGTAGTGGTGTTATTTATTGCTACGTTTTCGTAATTATCTACTTTTCTACAAGTTAAAGGATTGAGTGAACCATGCGCCGAATGGTAATATGATTTGCTTGAAGTTCTTTTATGGTTGATTTGGCAATTTGGGTTTCAGTGTTTTGAGATGCATACTTGTCTTTTCTCTTAAACTATACTACACTTTTACACTCAGGTAAGCTGAATTCAAATGCAAATCTTGTTGGCAAGCAGTTTGATTCTTGGTCTGGTCACCAGAAATGTGGGCTTAGTGGTAGATTTTTCCTTGTAGACGCTCTGTTTGGAGGGGAAAGGAAAATAATCAGAACGTTGACCGTATCACTCCTTTCCTTGATCAGGTGATCATTGCTGTGAATTGTATAATCATTGCTTCTGTATGTTCAGTAAGTATAATAGGGTCTGTTTGATCTCGTAAAGCATGGATTTATATCTTTCTTTTCCAAGTCCATCGAGTATTCAGATCATTAAGCATGACTCAACTGGTCTTTGATTTTCTTTCCTGTTCAAGTCAGCTTTTTTTTTTTTTCATGTACTTTAAGCTTTGGTAGTATTGCTTTTGCCTTCTAATTTGGTGTATATGTTGTCACTATAAGGTTTTCCTATTACGTCATGGCAGAATCGATGCTTGTTTTATTCATTATTCTAAGTTACTTGTTCATGATATGTGCCTTAACCCTTCTCAATTGTTACCTTGGTCCCTTACAGTCTCTATGCTCTCTCTCTCTCTCACACACACAAATATAGTTATTTTAGGCGGAATTCTTGGGAACATGCAGAGTTTATATGGTTGTCCAAGTTGAAGCAGTTCGAGTGCGGAAAGAGCTTGCTGCATATGGCTTACGAATTATTTCCATCTGTGATTCCAAATTTCTTGTGTTTGTGAATTTCACACAAAGTTCTAATTTCATTGTTCCTTTTGCAGAGTGGAATTTGATGGTTACTGTGAAGGTGAGCTAATCAAGGTGTCCTTCTCTCTGCGTATGTGGGTTGTGTGTGGTGAAATGCAGATCACATTTTTATTTTCCAAACATAATGAATGCTCTTTAACAGTTTTTATTGCCAGTGTTAAACGCATTGCTATGTTGGAACTAACAGAAGTCTTCAATTTTCTTCTTTTCGTTGTTGTTTTTCTCAAACTAAAGGTCACACTACCTGGAAAAACAACCTGCACGCCCTGAGATAACTGAGGCTGCAGTGGAATTAGGTCCAGAAGTGAGCATAGATGCCGACTTATTTATTTGGTGTGCTAGATTGTGCAAGATGCGTATGTGATGATCTTTTTTCTTGGTTTAGGTTAAGACCTGTTCTGACAGATATAGGATTGCCCTTACTTAATAAGACATGCACTATCAGTTTACCTGGTGTTCACACTTCCAATAATTGATTCATCAAAACTTTGAATGGTTAGAATTTCTGGAACTTATTTCTATCACCTTGAAAGAGTGTGTATTTAGGTGCTTCTGACTCAGAATGGAGGAATATGTGTTACTTCCATCTTGATGTCAATGCTATATTTTCCCTCAATTTTGTAATTTGATTAGTTACAGAAAACAACATTTTCCAGGTTTTTCAGGAGAAAAAAGTGAAAAGCTTGCTACATTTGTAGATAAGAAAAGAAAGATAATGTTCGAAATTTAAAATGGAACAAATGATGACTATCCCAGATACTAGGTTCTTATCACTTACGTGAGGTTTTTTCTATTTTTCCTATAAATTTATTTGAAGCTAAACCCCTGATCCTGTCCTGTTTTATTGTTTGTAGGTAGTAGGTTCAATTTTTATCTAGGATTTTGGTAGTTGTTTCCCTGCCAAGAATGATCTGAAAAGAATGAAAGCTCTTCTAGGTTGGAACAATGGAACTTCGTGGCCAGCTCCTCTCACTATTGCAAACGTCAGACCATCATAGACTTCTGTCCATCCTCCAACCTGGAAAAGATAGAACTTTTGATTATTATTTATAGCCTTTTTCTTTGTTAGAAGACAAAGAATATGATCAGAAGTTGTCATGTTTGTGGCATGAACATCTCCTTCCTCGTACCTGTTTGCCAGAATACCAGGGGTACCACCGAGTTTTAATGGTGAGACTGAGGTGGCTGAGGGAAAACCTGGTGGCTGTCACTGGCACGACTGAGTCCGTGTCCCCACTGTATCAAAGCAAGAGACATGGTAAGAGAATGCTCGATTGTTTAATGCATCTTCTCATGCATCAATTGTCAGATAAGAACATTGAGATCAGCATACACTAGAAGGAGATGTAATTAGTTAAGCAAATCAATAGTTCACCTGAAAACCCAGATTCGTAGACCAGCAGCAATTAGCTTCTTGTAGGTAGGTAACATAGAAGATTCAGAATCCTTCCAATTCTTGATGAGAACATCACTGCACATCATCAACTCATACTTTAGAAAAGCAACAAAAATATATCAGTTTTTTTTTCCTCTTAAAACTGAAAAGGAACAGAGTTAACAAGAGTGATTAAGACACCTGCAGGCAGTCCATTTGTAAGTAATTCCGGTGACATTAGCATGCATTGCCTTTTGCACGCCGGGTCTATTATAATACTTCTCTGCATAATTCTCAGTGCAAGGTTCATAACCAGATACCCTTCTACGCAGAAGTGTGTTCTTCATTCTTACAGTACTATTTGGAAGTTGGATACAAGAGGGTGTGTAAATGCTGTACTGATCAATGTGGCCAAATTCATGGTTCATTGCATAATACACGGTATCATCGCATTTTTGGGTGCTTTTCTCTTCCTTGAAATTGCAATTCTTCAGAATTTCACGATAAGTTTTGTCTGATATCATAGAATGCGTCCACCAATAAGTGACAGTTCCTATACTATCATAATAGTTATCTGTCACGCCATTTCCCACCTGCGTCATTTTCAGCAGTAAATATAAGAAAATTTTGAACTTCCATTGATAACTAGTTCAACAAGCTTCAAGATTTCATCTGAGTTTTACTCACAAGTAGTCCTTTGATATTGATGATGGGGTTTGAATATGCTTTATTATAGTCGATGATTTTCTTTGCCAACTGAGGAACATAATGCCCTGAATAAGATCAATAAGAATGCAATAGTTAGTTAAATCTTACCAGGAGAAAAAGGTTAAAACACCGTATCATTTACCTGCATAACTTTCTCCGGCAATATAGAGGTCTCTATGATTGTATTGCGGGAATCTTGACATCCATCTAAGCAGAAAAACTAAAGCATCCTGAGCTGTGTCACAGAAGGTGCCACAGTTCTCGTTATTGCACATCAAGAACATCTACGATTACAGAATTACTGGTGACATCATAAACATACATATACACACCTGTCCTTTCGTCCCCAGAATCTTTAAGATCAGAGCTTGTATTTGTATAGGAGAATCCAACACCAGCAGGTGATTCCAGGAAGAGAATATTTGCTTCTGTAAGTACAAATAGGAAGTGATTTCAACATTTCAAGATTAGTTTTAGTTATGTATACGTTAGATATTCATCTGAATAAAAGTTATATACCTCTATTCCATGAAAACTTGTTTAAATACAGAGATGAACCAGTTCTATTGATTCGAAATGGACCTATCTCCTCTGACGCTCCATATGCCACAGACGAGCAGCCAGGTCCTGCGCTAACAGACATGACCAATTATCTGCACAGTCATTTGATTTCATATAATCTTAAGCCTCCATGTTCACTTCTCTTTCATTATGGTATGGTGGGACAAATAATTATTATTCTTGATGAGCAAAAACTCAAAGATGGAACATTCGATCAATTTTTTTCAGGATTCAGAAACATAAAACATAGGAGAATATGTATTCTAGTACACAATATTCTTTCTGTAAGCAGAGAACAAGGAAAAAGGGCTCATAATTTGTCGCATAACTAACATCCTTATCCTACTTGTCTCAAAAGTTTTTTTGCAACCTTTTACAGTTTTACAGACATGTATAGACATGTTTATCCAGATTGCAGGTCTCCCTGTAACAAAAGATAAAAAGGGAAAAGGAGGTGGTCCAACAACTTTTGTGATAGCTCTCTATTTCAGTCTCTCGAGGCAAAGCAAGAATAGTGGAGCAGTGTGAAGATAGCGGGTGCAGAGCATACCGACAGTATTACTACAAGTTTATCAGCTCTGGTGTCACGGTTAGCTAGTTCCTCCTCTTTGGGTCATGGAGTGAAAAAAAAAAAACAAAAAGGATCATCTCAAACAACAGCGTCTTTCAGGATGCCTGCTTTTATTACAGAAACAAGTGAAGCTGCAAGACAATCTTTGCATTCTCTTTTCCAAAACATTGAGAGTCAACTGAATAGAAGATTAAGCAAGAAACCACCATCGTCGGGAAAGAGAAGCAGCTTTCTGATGGAAAAAAGCATGGGAAGTTGGGGAAAGCTTTTAACAACAGGAAAAAAAGAAAGTTGGTTTACTTTCTGATGGCATTTTGTTACAGATATTTTACTTCTTTACAGAAACATACACTACGAGTAACTACAAAAGAACAGAGAATAAGATTCTTGGAGTTTTGGGTGTTGGGAAAGAACAGGGCTTTTGTCCTAAAACAAAGGCATAAACGTCAAATTTTGGAAGGAACAAGACCCTCAAAACATACAGATAGAAAGAGAGATATCACGAGGACCCATGTGGTGTGCTTTTTAACTTATTTTCTCACTTCTACAGTTCTATTATGTGTTTTGCATTCTACTTCTGTGGTGATAGCCAGTTGTTTGCTTTTGATTTTGTTGCTGTTGATGGTGACACAGGCTCATTTTAGAAGGGAATAGAGGGTTCTGAGTAATCTGCACACATGGTAGATGGGGTTACTGAGCTGGCACTTAGCCCCAAGGCAGAGCTGTGGATAAAGAAGACGTGCAACTGCAAAGAGGTGAAAACTGAAGACACGAGTGGGACTAAACTTGCAGCATGGAATATTAGTTGATAGGTAAAGATATAATTATTTTTTTATTGGTTTTTTTGGCTTCAAGAAATGCCAATCTTTTACCTCCAATAACGCAAAAACTAACTAGCAACTAGCAAGTAGAATAATACAGCTTTCTTCCACGAAAAAATCCATCCTACTGTTGCAATAAAGAAATGAGCTTGAGGGTTTAAGTTTGTTAGATCTGTTGTATTCCAGAAGGAAACATGGAAACAGTGATTCAAGAGCACTCTGTTTCGTGAAAGATAGAATTTTGCATAGAGAATTGAACCCAAATTTCAATCTTTTGTCGTTCTAAATAATGTAGTGAGAATCTGTTTCCTGAAAATAGTCTCTCCCATCTTCATATGTTTCACTTGTCTGTTACTCTGCTTAGTCAAACGCACCTAAGTTCCAAGCAAATGATATGTAGAATTGGGAACAGCATACATTTGGTGGAAGGCAAGGAGTAAGGTTGAGAAGCTCGCAAACTAACCTCCATTGAGCCAAAGAACAAGAGGTTTCTTTTGAGGAGATATTGCTGCTTCTGTTAACCAGTAGAACAATGCACGACCATGTTTCTCGTTGACAGTAACATAGCCAGAGAATTGAGAGAAGGTTACTGGGGGTTGACCTGGTAGAGCTGAGATTCGATCTAGCTCTTGCTGCCTGGTCAAACCAACAATGGAGGTGATTGAGGATGAGAAAAGAAAAGTCACTATAAACAAGAGATGGGTTCTTGATTGAACTGCCATTGCACCCTCCACAGGAGAAGATGGTTGCCTTCCCCTCTCTTTGTCCCAAACAAAGTAAGAAAAGGCTAGTTTTTTTTCACCAGATAGAACCGAAAGAACGTATTAATACACTCAATTATGGTTATAGAGGGGCTTGAAGATTAATGTTCCTGCATTACTACACTAGTGCAGGTTAGGCAGATATGTGGACCTCCCTTACTTTTCCCATCTCTCCTGGGATGTTAAAAGAGAAATACAGTGCGAGATAAATGGGTAGCTTGAAGCCAGATAGAGACCTAGATCAGAACTTAGCTAGGAACCAACCAGAAGAGGCATCATAAATGCATTACAAGTTCTTCCCAATGTCTGAGCTGTACAATTATAATCAACTCTCTTTTCATTCTATATTAAGCAAAATCATTCTCAAGGGATAAAAAAGAAAGGAATAGAGAGAGAGAGCTGGGACACGGGGTCATATAGCTCTCTTTTCTTGCATCACCTTGATAATGTGCTATTATATATGCTTTTGCTTGTATTAGCAAACTATGTCAGGAAGTCCAAGGCTGGTGCCCATTTAGCTCAATGGCTTTTCATTTGTATTATAGTTCATGCTAAGAACCATTAGTGATAGTTATATATACTTAAAAATAGTGTTAAATATGATAGAATCTTTGTGATTTAATTTTTTATTTTAATTTTCAGGCTTTGAGAATTATCACTTACTCTTATTGTATTATTTAGTTATTACATAACTAATTCTATATTCTATTAATTTTTCATATATATTCTTAAATTCTATTGTTTGAGCTAGAGAAAAGACTATATAATTATGGACTTTGAAATGCTTTGTCTTTCTCCAGCCATTGTGGTCCTTAAGATCATTAAAGATTATAAGGTGTGGGGCTGACACTCTTGTGCCATCTACTACCGTTGTTTTAGGTCTGTCTGTATATGTATTGCATGAGACAAAGTTAAACTCGAAGCCAACGAAAGGACTTTATCTGCTTCTTTCCTTTTCATGTCTTGAGGGTATAGGAGGCCTGGTGGAGAGGAAACTTTTATGAGTTTTAACTCTTTTAAGTAACAGAAATATGGGCATAGTTGCTATATATGACCAATGGGTGAGCTCAAATTGTCAAAACCTACTAAGTATCAATCTTACTTGGTAAGTGGAGTTAGGGAGCTAGGTGAGCATTATGTCGTGATTAGTTGATGACTTTAAACAATGTTGGTTCTGGAGGAGTTTTAAGGTTTGGTGAGGTGTTCTCGAGCATTCCATTTTAGTCTGGCAAAGTTCTTCCTCAAAAGTACTCTTACTATCATAACTCAATGATATAAGCCATTTTAACGGGAGTGGTTAAAACTAGTTCAACAAATTGAGCACCTGCTATAGCTATATATTGTGAGTGAAAAACAATGAGGAGAGGTCTCAGGAAGATGATCCAATTGGTATGTCTTATATATGGTGGTTGGAGGTTGTTTTTTATTTTAATAATTTAGAAGATGACAAATTGATAATAGAGACATTAAATCTATAAATGTTAATTATGTAGAATTCTTAATTTGATTCTGAATTATTAATTATTAAATAGTTTATTTATAATACGTGAAAGATGAATGATTTATGAATTTATAAAAGAAGATTAATTAATTATTTTTAACATGTAATTATAGAAATATATAAATTCTAAATAAAATGTGATTTAATAATTAAAATATATTTCTAAATAAAATTTAATTTATAAATTATTTATTTTATTAAAAAACAATTTCATTGATAAATTATTAATAAATATTTTATAAGAGATTGTAATAAATTTAATTAATTAAAATTTTTATTTTTTAAGTTTTATCTAGTATGTAATTATTATCAGTAATAATAATATAATTATATTGATATTAATAATTAAGCAAGTTTTGTTTTTATTTAAAAATTAAAAATTACAAATTACATGAGAAATAGAGAGAGAGAAATAAATCTGTCAGTTACTATTTACAACTATTGATTGTCAAGCATAATCAAAAGATAGATTTGACTTTATAAATGACATAATTATAAACCTATGCGAACTCTATCTGAAAGGTCAGTCACACCTTCTTACCCCAATAAATAACCTATGAAAAGTTGCTATACCTATACTTTTCGTTTTGACTCTCTTGACGACCTAGTGCCCGATCAGAGTCATAAAAATAGGGCTCATACATAAAAACCGCATCAAGCACTGAAAATATTGACTTCCTTTCCTTCGACATAATACAGCACAGAAGAATCCTAAAAACTTGACTGTGATCTACCCATGATATCCGAGATGTGCTTCCAATTTTCTGTTACTCGTAAATATTTATTTCACATACACCGAGTCATGTGCATGCAGAATAAGATTGCTCATTGTTTGATTTGACTCTGCCATGGAAGCTTCTTCGTCAGAGTGAAAAAAAACAGAGAGATAAGAACTGGCACCAAGTGTATCTCTTCAGTTTTACTTCTCAGCAAACAAGAATAAAATTTCTATAAAAGAAGGATATATACTCCTGAGTGCACGAACACGACATTTTTTTTAGAGTAGGTAGTCATCTTAGCTTAGTTTTTGGATCCCGCAACTTGCGGAAGGATTTGATTTTAGTATTAGTCAAGATAAGCTATTTGTTTGTTCTTAATTCCATTAACATGTGCTGCCTATAGGCCATCGTGAATGGTGAAGGCGGCTACTGTATCTTACCAATGTATTAAATATACACACATATATTTAAAATGGTTAAATCGACCGAATCAGTTCAATTCTTTAATTATTGATAGAATTAAGAAAGTCTTGACTTCCTGACTAAGAGTTATATTTTTCCTCCCTTAGGTTAAAACTCAAAATTAATATTAAGAGTCTACTCACCTTAAATTTTAGAGAAGATAAATAATAAGAAATGAAAATAAATTATAACATGCAAAAATTAATTAGATCTTAGTTTACTATTTAATTTAACATATTAAATAATTTTACTTAAAATATTAAAATTATGATTTCACTCTCATTAGCTTATTACTTTTTTCTTATCATTTGTGTAAGGTTAACAATTGATTAATCCTTGTGGGAAAAAGAAAAAATAAATATTTATTCGCCACCTTATATGCACACCGTCACGAGCATAGGGTGGCTGTTCTCGTTTCGGTGTGTCACCCTGTACCTATTCATATCCATCCATCTATCCATCCATTAAAATGTTAATTTTATTAATATTAAATTGTATTATAAATTTTTGTCAAAATTTGACGGCCTTATATTCTTTAATATTCTCATGATGATAAGGATCAATTTACTTGTTCCTGTTTTGACCAAAATTTATAATTCAATTTAATATTAATAAAATTATTCTTTCTTCTGTCGTGTTATTCGTCATCTTCTTCTTTCTCCCTCAATCTTTAGTTTCTTCAAGCCAAAATGTTGCGTTTAAGAAAAGATACAGATAAGTACAGCTAGACATGGAGGAAGCTTCGGGCTCGATGTTCGAGATCTTGACTGAAACATTTATAGCTATTAATATATCAATCCCAATTCTTAATTCGTAGCTGTTCCCAAAAAGCAGGAAGAGGGATCGTAGATACTATCTTCAATTACGGTGATGGTCCTGATGGATGGATGAGGTTGTTTGGTCAACCAAGAATACAATTTAGTTCGAACTTAGACTCGGGTCTCACGAGCCTCAACCGGCCCATTTCTAGTGGTTGCAGTATACTCGGGTCTCGCGGACCTCAACCGGTACATCGTGGGTGATTATAATATTGTATTGGGCCTCTACAGTAACTGGCCTAACTATAGTAGGCCTGCGCTAATCCCTCACAGGCAAAAGGATGGACCAGTGGCATGGATTGTTGGAAAATGGGAATGTGGATATTTGGAACTTTTAAGATCAGCCTCGGTTGCGAACCCCATCCTGAAATTCTGCCAACAGACGTAGACCTAACATCACCGGTGTCTTGAACAACGTAGTAACTTCATTACAGCTATTTCATGAGTTAACAGCTACTCTGCAACTAACCTGAAGGTCCAACATGGACGGTCAGATTAAGGAGTTAAAATGACTGATTCCATAATGTTTTGTAATTACCATCAGGACTTGAGCTGAGCATTGTCATCAGAAAAAGGTTTTCACATTTCAACTCCTATATTTCACCTGGAATGTGGAGAGTTGAACATCATTTGCAGAGAATAATGTTAATCTGAGTTCTTTTGTTTCTTTTAGGAAAAAGTGAGGTTTGATTTTCAGTTTAGGCCCTGGAAAACATAAGATGGCTTGCTTGAACATTGGCAGTCAAGTTCGAATCCCCATGCGTCGATCTGAAGAAACCAATGTTTTTGGAGATTCAGTTTATGGAGTGGGACCAGATCTCATCAGAAATGAATTGGGTGCTTATGGGGAGAAGCTTCTTGGCTCGAGCTCTGCTTATATGCAAAGCAATGTACGAGAATTTCCTGTTCATCATCACCTGTTTAGTTTGCTAGCTAGCTTGTTTAGTTCTGGAATAATGCATCACAGCTTGGTTTTTGTGTAACTTCGATTGTTACAGATTAGCAGATACCTGTCTAATCCTCAGTACTACTTTCAAGTGAACGATGGGTACGTGAAGAACAAATTGAAAGTAATCTTGTTTCCATTTCTTCACAGGGTATGCAGATTAGTTATGCGTATCATTATTTCAGAAGTGACATTTCAGTTTGATCTCTCTCTATCTCTCTAATACTTACAAACGCCGTACATAAATATCCAGGGACACTGGATGAGAGCAACTGAGAAGTTGGGAGGCCAACTCTCTTTTAAACCTCCAATTCATGATATAAACGCACCTGATCTGTACATTCCCTTCATGGCGTTTGGTACCTACCTGGTCTTGGCTGGTCTCTTCCTGGGCATCAATGGCAGGCAAGTCTCCTTCTCAAAATTTCACTCTCTTAAACTTCTCACAAGATTCAACATTGCTAAATGAAACGGCTTATTCTCTCCTGCCATGATAGGTTCAGTCCTGAAGCTTTAGGAGTGCAACTCACAAATGGCCTACTCTGCTGGTTGTTCCAAGTACTCCTTCTCGAAGCCACACTGCACACGTTAGGAGACGGCGACTTGCCTCTGCTGGACGTCATCGCCTACGGCGGATACATTTTCGCCGCCGTATCGGTGGTCCTGGTCGCAAGAATTCTGTGCAGATACTCGTTTCATACGGTGACTCTGGGGGAATGCTTCTGCATGGGAACCTTGCTTGTAAAGATACTGAAGAGGATTTTGATCGCGGAGATGAGAAGCTGCTACGGGCATTCCAGCAAACGCCATTATCTCTTGCTTCTGGTCGCTTTTGCTCAAGTTCCACTACTGTTTTGGCTTGGTAATGTTGGTGTTTGATCACCATGGAACATATTAACCATTGTGGGGGGTGCTTCAATTTCGCAAGATTTGATGAGCTTTTTCTTACGTTGTTCTTAAACATCTTTACTCATATTAAGTTTGCTGTTTAGACAATTACTAAAAAATATGTTATTTTTTTTCTGTTTATTACCTACCCTAAAATTTTTAAATAAATACATAAATAAAATCACCTTAAAATCTAAATTTTGCTCTTAATTAAATAATAAAATCTCATTAAAAAACAAATATAGAATAAACATACAAGGACAAAAAGGTAAATAACTCATATCTCGTTATATATCAAAATTCTATTTTTGAGTCAATCTCTGTATTTCGGATTCTAAATTTTCTAAATTGAATATTACTTGCTGAAAAGGACTCAAAGGTAAAAAGTGAACTTAAAATCGTAAAAGGAGAGGGGTCGGACTTCGGAGCTAAGTGGAGGGCGCAACTTCTTTGATCCTCTTCAAAACGGAGTGGAGGCTGAGTCAAATCCCATCGCTCCAAATTACAATTTAGTCACGCTTTTCTTCAATATTTACAAAACCACCCGCCAAGTACCAACCATCGTTTATATTTCTTCTCTTCTTTGCAAGTTCTGCGGCGGACAATACAAAGGTACTTCTGTTGTTTCAGATTATTTTTTGATTATCCTAATTTGTTGATTTGGATGCGACGTGTTTTCTGCTAGAAGTTTATTTCTTTCGTGATCTATGATTTTTGGATCTCAATGTTGTGATCTTTTTCCGATGGCGTTTTGTTAGATGTGATGTGAAGGCGGAGGAAAATTGGAATCTTTCGATTTTTTCTTTTCCGGGAAACTTATCGGTTGGAGGGAAATTAAGGGGATCCTCTTGTCGTTCTGTTTCCTTTGCGGCCGAAAAGTTTTCATTTTTGAAAAACAAAATCCGAGTTTTTTGTCAATAACTTGACAATATGTATCTTTTAGGTTGTCTGTGTTAATCTGGAGTATTCATTAACGGGCCAAATTTGATCTGCATTATTTATTTCTTTCTTTCCTGGGGTTTCTCATAATTCAGGAAACGTATCATTGTGTTTTGCTTTAGCTTTGTTCTTTTGCTTAGCGTGTAATGGATATGCTTAATTTTGTTGGGTTTTCCTTGTTTTCCTGCCACTGACTTGGCTTATATCTGCAATTACCCTTTTTCTGATTTTATTGACGTTCGGTTTCAGGATATATTTGTGTAAATTAAGGATGTTAGAGCAATTGCTTATCTTTACACGAGGAGGTTTGATCCTCTGGACATGTAAAGAGCTTGGAAATGCTCTGAAAGGATCACCAATTGACACCTTGATCCGGTCCTGTCTTTTGGAGGAACGATCCGGTGCTGCATCTTACAACTACGATGGTCCTGGTGCTGCATACACCCTCAAGTGGACGTTCCATAATGAGCTTGGCCTTGTGTTTGTGGCTGTTTATCAGCGGATACTCCATTTGTTGTATGTGGATGAACTGCTGACTATGGTCAAGCGTGAGTTTACGGAGATTTATAATCCAAAGCGTCTGGATTATCATGATTTTGACGAAACTTTTAGGCAGCTTAAGAAAGAAGCAGAAGCTCGTGCTGAGGAATTTAAGAAATTGAAGCAACCAGTAAGCAAGCCTGTGAGTGATGGTAAGAAGCAAGGACAGTTGAAAAGGGGTGGATTTGGGGGAGGAAATAAGAACAAGTGTGAAGCAAGTGATGGTGCTGATGGTGGTAATGAGAAAGGCCGGAATTTGGAGAATGGATACTCCAATAGTAACCATGCTGAGATGGAAGTGTCTAGGGGCAGAACCGTCGCTAATGGTAAAGAAAATGAAAGTTCTAATGTTGGAGCTTTTGATGTAAGTAAGCTTCAGAAGCTTAGAAGTAAAGGTGGAAAAAAAACTGACACTGTTGCTATTAAGGGTTCCAAGGAGGACCCGAAGAAAAAGATAACAAAGAAGAATAGAGTTTGGAATGATTCAGCTCCAGAGTCAAAATTGGACTTTACTGATCCTGTGGAGAACATGAATGAGAAAGTAGAAGTTGTGGCAACTGATCATGGTGAAAGCATGATGGACAAAGATGAAATTATCAGTAGTGAAAGTGAGGTTGAAGAAGATGACGAAGTGGGGAAGGACAGCAAGCCTGATGTGAAGAAGAAGGGATGGTTTTCATCCATGTTCCAGAGGTAGATGTTACTTTTATTTTTATGTTGATTAACTCGCATTTTTTTTGGGGCATCGATGGCTCAACTTTGTACAGATTTATATGCACTTCCCTTTGAAATATTTGTAGTATCTGATCACTTTTGTAAAGCTTTTGGAGCCGATGATACGACCAAGTTAGGCTATAAGTTCTATTTTCCTTTTCTGTGATTAATTATCTGAATTGCAAACGGTCATGAATATGTATATTTTAGCTGTTGAACTAGTGATAAACTGCAAAGTTGTGGCTGTTTAGACAAATATCCTTGGTTTCTTTATCTTCATACTCAAATTTGTAGGGTTTGCATCGCTATAGATCAATGAAATAATATTGCAATGGTTCTTGCTGCTAACGTAATAATTCTGTTCTCTTAGACTTGCATTGCTATCATTTTAATGGATTGTGTGTATGTCAGAATCATAATGGGTCGGCTTTAGGCTGCATCACTCACTTAGTTTTATACTTTTTATTTATCTTGTTCCTTGTTTGGCTCAGTATTGCTGGGAAGGCAAATTTGGAAAAGGCAGACTTGGAACCAGCTCTGAAAGCACTTAAGGATAGGCTTATGACCAAGAACGTGGTACGTATTCCTGTCCACCAGATTCTCCATTTCCTTGTGTGAATCAATTTTGTTAGTGCGTGAACACTGGTAGAACATTGTTATGGTAATTTCAGGCTGAGGAGATAGCTGAGAAGCTTTGTGAGTCAGTTGCAGCTAGTCTTGAAGGAAAAAAATTGGCATCTTTTACAAGGATATCATCAACAGTTCAGGTTTGTTTCATACTGCCATTCAGTTCATTTATTTTGCTTCAGGGCATTTAAATTTTTTGATGGACTCATAATTTGATCCCTGTACTCCCACTCGTCTGTTTTTAAATTTTGGAATGGTTTCACTGTATGCTTCATTTTATGACTGCAGGCAGCTATGGAAGAAGCTCTTGTTCGTATCTTAACTCCCAGGCGCTCTATTGACATTCTGAGGGATGTTCATGCTGCTAAGGAACAGGGGAAACCATATGTTGTCGTGTTTGTTGGTGTCAACGGGGTCGGAAAATCCACTAATCTGGCAAAGGTTAAACTGAATCACTCTCTCTTTCCCTCTCTCTCCATTCGCTCATGTATGCTTCTGTTCTTGGAGTTGGTCTGTGCATCACAATGTAGTATTATCAAAGCCATCTTCTGAGCAGACACTCTATATTTGGTTGTTGAATTTCAGGTTGCCTACTGGCTTCTGCAGCATAAGCTCACTGTTATGATGGCCGCTTGTGATACTTTTCGATCTGGAGCTGTTGAGCAGCTGCGTACTCATGCACGTAGACTTAAGGTATGCTGTTGATGATACTGCTCACTGCCACAGCTTTTATATACATTTGTATACTGAGCTTACCTTTCAACTTTTTATGCTAGATCCCTATATTTGAAAAGGGCTATGAGAAAGATCCCGCCATTGTAGCAAAAGAAGCAATTCAAGAGGCTACACGTAATGGCTCTGATGTTGTTCTTGTTGATACTGCTGGCAGAATGCAGGTACTTGCAGTAGTTTCTTGTTTGATTCTGCTTTTGTCTGGAAATAACTTGTGTTAGTCCTTTTCATTTCAGAAACGCCATTAACCTTTTCATTTTAATCTGAAGCATTATTCATCTTGTTTTATTCCTCTCATTTTGTTTTTCTGAATTTTGATTAAATGTCATTGGCCTTGTTTTTCAGGATAATGAGCCGTTAATGAGAGCCCTTTCAAAGCTTATTTCCGTCAACAATCCCGATCTGGTCTTGTTTGTTGGTGAGGCATTAGTTGGAAATGATGCTGTTGACCAATTATCAAAATTCAATCAGGTTCCACTATTGTATTGAACTTCTCCAAAATCGGTTTTATTTTCCTTCTTCAATAATCGGTTTACCAGTCAATGGTTCTTTTTCATGTTGTGCATATGTGCAGAAATTAGCGGATCTCTCTCCTTCTTCTAATCCGAGGATAATCGACGGAATTTTGCTCACTAAGTTTGACACCATTGATGATAAGGTAAAGGACATTGTACCCTGTGGTCTCCATCTTCTTCCTAACCAACATCCTTTCATTTTTCTTTACCCAAAACCTCAAATCCTTTCTCCTTTTACAGTTTTCTATTACACATGGAATAATTTCCAGTTTCTGGTTTCAATGGGTGCAGGTTGGAGCAGCACTGTCAATGGTTTACGTCTCTGGTTCACCAGTCATGTTCGTAGGCTGCGGGCAGTCTTATACTGATCTCAAAAAGCTCAATGTGAAATCCATTGTCAGGACCCTCCTTAAATGAGTTTTATTCACATGTTGAATGCTGTTTATTGCCTCTTTGTCCACTGTCAATCCAACAGTACTTGCCAAACTTCTGTCTGTCTGTCCTACTTCTCTGGATCTGTTGTTGTAGTTGAATCAGTTCCTTGTTTATATAGGTTATTCTAATTGCTTCTTCAAGAATCTTTACACTGCAACCTTGCATAGTCCTTGTGGAGACTTTCAGACAATAATCTTAAGGTTTTCAGGCCAGGAATATACAGCATGTTTAGTAATCAGAATGCATAATCTAAGAGTAAATAGATTGGGGGGAAAAAAAAACAATTTTGATGCAAGTACACAAAGAATCTTAAAAGAGTTTTCATAATGTGGAAGTCATTGTAAATATACTAATATGTGTTAATCTTTTTGTCCCACCTTTTTCTAGCACAGGATGAGATTCATCAGTTAATGAATTTAAATCCCATACAGGCATACATGAAAACTTCAGTGGGACTGCAATTTGGGGGGTGGTGATGATGATGGTAAGCATATATGAAAACAATGTTTTAAAATTTGAGTCGGTTTGACTGATTTAACGATGAATACTTTAAATTGGTCAATTAAATCGATTTCATGACGGTTTAATATCAATAAAACTTTTTAAACTTTAAACATTATTTTTTACTGATTTAACTTTTAGTCCAATTTTTAAACATCACATAAAAAGACTAATTTTATAGATCAGATTCAAAAAGAAACATGAAGAGTTGCATGTTTACTATAAAGAGAGATTTAAATTAAAGGCCAATTAATCAATAAATTAGTGATATTCCTTAATATATTAACAAATCAAAATGGAGTTAAATGATTTTCCTTTTTTTGTTGTTGGTAAAATGAGGTTGTACAAGCACAATTTTATTTGTTGATCAAATTCTATAGTTAAATGACATTAGTGTTCAGTAGTTATTGAAGTGGTTTATACAATACAA
>JANZXR010000008.1:88355-109569 GCA_027575705.1 Erythroxylum echinodendron | reverse complement strand
TCGATCCAAGGGATGGAAGGGCAGAGGCCTTTGGTGTCCCCTCCAGTCAAGAATTGGGGCCGCACAATCACTAGCCACGATGACGGAATGAACAACGGAAGTTCACCAGTCGTTAGATGTTAAACACTATACGCTGCGTTTAGATAAAGTCCAGCTTTGTAACCCCTATGCCAAGAACTACTGAATCGTATATCAGCTGTATTTAAGCTGAATTGTAACGGCTATGTCAATATGTCATAACCGAATGAAAATGTTGTTCTGTCTCTCTCTCTCTAAGCTGAATTGTAACGGCTATGTCAGTATGTCATAACCGAATGAAAATGTTGTTCTCTCTCTCTCTCTCTCTTCGATTCTGTTTATCTTCTTTCCTTCTAGTATTCTCTCGTGTTTGTTACCTGCGCTCTAAATCAAATATACGTTTCTATTATGTTATCTTGTTTATTCCTTCAACATGCTCTCAATCAAGATTGAAGGTCTTCCACAAATTTTGCATAGTATTAATGGCTTAATGACGTGGGATAGTTACGACTGTTTAGGTTGAAACAGGAACTGATCAGGTTGTGGCCTTGTGGTGTGTCTTGGTCGTGAAGATGCTGGTATAAGAATGCATACAACCACTGATTGAATATCATAATACACTTATGATCCACGACCACTCCAGCTTCGGTTGGCATAAGAGACCATTTCCAGATGGTAAGGCAGTTGAATGCCAGGGGATGGAAAAGACTCGATGATTTGCTAGACTGCTGATGACAAGTTTTCCAGAGTTGGCCCCTTACATCTTCAGTGCCAATGCAATTATTACAGTTTTCCTGAGTTTCGACGATCGATATCCATATTTCTTCAGTTTCGTTACTGTTAAACCAAAATAAGTGTCTTGTTTCCCATCCTTTGTATGCCACTCAGATTTTACTTTGGAATCTTGTCTTAGGCATACTTGAAATGAGATAAAAAAATTCGATCTAATTTAAATTTGATTAATATTTTTTAGTTTGACTAACTATAAAAAATTGAGTTGGATTGATTTAAAATCAACAGAGTAAAGTAAGTTTGATCACCAATATTTGTTCTTATGCTTTTTGTCAAACTATTCATAATAGTAGGATTGATGATTTGAATGATAAATATTCCTCTATTGTTATGGTTTTAGACTGGTAAATTATTGAAATTTATGTCAAATTAAGGAGAGGTAATATTCAATAATATCTTTTAAAAAACACATAACTCTAAAATTACATTTTTAGTTCAATATAAAATCGAATTTCTCAGCATCATTATTTACAAAGATATATGCTTTTATGGCATAAAATGGAATATAAGTACTTGAATTAAACAACAACAACAACATTCAGTATGAGTCCTGCTGAAATGCGGGATCTAAAGATATCTAATAGTATGCAACTTTACATTTAACTAGTGAAGAGGTTGTTTCTAAATAACTCACATGAAAAAAAAGAAAGCGAAAGAGCGGGAGAGAGAGAAAGAGACAGCGAGAGCTAGAGAGAGAGAGGAGGAAATAAATAAATAAATAACAATAACAATAACAACAACAACAGTTATTATTATTATTGTTGTTGTTGTAGTGACGTAGTGGTGATAAGATTATTAATAATGCTGATAACAATAATAACAACAATAATAATAATAGCTACTAAATCCATCTAAATCATTGCAAGGTAAATACTACTTATTGACAAGTTTAGGCAAACTGCAAGAAAGATTGCAATAATCTCTTTATGAGGGCTCCTTTATTTGAATTCTAATACATCAAAATTTTTTATTGCGGGTTATGTCTTTGGAAAATTTCAACATTGTCATATCGTTCTCAATCACCTCTCTCCAATTCTTTTTAAGTCTCCCTTGTTTTCTCTTACAGTCTTTAAGTACGATGTTTTCACATCTTCGCATTGGAGCGTCTAGGTGTCTCCTCTTAACATATCCAAACCATCTAAGTCTTATCTCTCGTATTTTGTCAATAATATTAGTTACCTTCAATATGTCCTTTACCATTACATTCTTGACTTTATTTTGTAATAAATCCTCAGGCATGTATCTCAAACACAAGTTCATTTAGGTGCAAACAAGATACATGTATATTATCCATCATCTTTAGCAGCGGAAACATAACAGAAAATAAATACCTCCAGTCATTGTCCACTGAAATCTTCTTATCTCTGTGTTTAAATCTTCTATCCTTTTCCTTAAGCACAATTGATGGTGTACACTGATGCTTGGAGAGAATAGGGACCCAAACAAGCTTACAAACCGTCTTTAAATACCTCTACTCATCACATAGGAGGTAACGGCAACGGCATGGTCGTTAACGTGTGCGTGTGTAGTGGGTAAACTCATTAAATGGACCATAACATGAATAGTAAGGAAAGTTAGGTAAATTTTAAAATTTTACATTCTCCCACTTGGTCCATTTAACCCAACACAAACATAACAAGAATTAAAATGTGAATCATGGCGATAGGTCCTCTTATAGTGAGTATTATCTTTCATGTATTACAGATACAAAATTTCTCATTACTAGCTCTTCAATTTAATGAATAAACCATATGTTTATTCTAGGTTCAAATTAAATGCCATTTTTCAAAAACCAATCAAAATATGTGTGCACAAAATATATGAGAAAATATCAAAATTAAATGAGTTTTATTAAAGTAACAAATGTACAACAAAATCACATTATGAAACCAAGTCCTATTTGCACTACGTGATCCTTAAACTGCTTAGGTGGCATGCCTTTAATTAAAGGATCCGCAATCATCAAATCAGTGCTAATATGCTCTATGAAAATTTTCCTTTCCTTAACACGTTCTCTTATGACTAAATACTTAATGTCGATATGCTTACTCTGACTTCCACTCTTGTTATTTTTAGCCATAAAGATCGCAGCTGAGTTGTCGCAGTACAACCTTAATGGCTTAGAAATTGAATCTACAACTCTAAGCTCAGATATGAAACTCTTCAACCATACACCATGCGAGGTGGCCTCAAAATATGATATAAACTCAGCCTCTATAGTGGAAGTAGCAATCAGGGTCTACTTGGCACTTCTCTAAGATACAGCTCCACCAACTAGTATGAAAATATAATCAGATGTTGATTTTCTTAAATCAATGCAGCCAGCAAAGTCGAAATTGGAGTATCTAGCTACTTCCAGGTTCTCAGTTCGCCTATACATAAGCATGTAGTCTTTTGAGTCCTGAAGATATCTCATATCCTTCTTTGCAGCTTTCCAGTGGTCAACATCTGGGTTACTTTGATATCTGCATGACATTCTAACGGCATATGCGATGTCAGGTCTGGTGCAGACCTAAGCATACATAAGGCTTCCAACAGCTGAAGTATATGGAATGTTCTTCATGTGTTCCTGTTCAAAATCATTCTTCGGCCATTGATTCAAACTGAATCTATCACCTTTCACTATGAGTGCTACACTTGGTGCACAATCTTTCATTTGAAATCTTTCTAAATTTTGTTGAAATAAGTCTCTTGAGACAAACCCAAAATGCCTCGAGATCTTTCTATATGGATCTTGATGCCAATGACATAAGATGCCTCACTCATATCTTTCATATCAAAATTCTTTGAGAGAAATTGTTTTACCTCATATAACAAACCCTTATCATTAGTCGCAAGTAAGATGTCATCCATGTATAACACAAGCAAACAAGTCTTACTCCCACTAACCTTCTAATATAAACATTGGTCTATTATATTCTTTTCAAAACCGAATGAAGTGATAACCTCATGGAATTTTAAATATCACTATCGGGAGGCTTGCTTTAATCCATGTATGGATTTATTAAGCTTGCAGACTAAATTCTTACCATTACTAGAAGAGAATCCTTCAGGTTGTTTCATGTAAACCTCTTCCTCTAGTTCACCATTGAAGAACGTCGTTTTCACATCCATTTGATGTAACTCAAGATCAAAATGAGCTACCAATGCCATGATTATAAAAAGAGAATCTTTCTTAGATTCAGGAGAAAATATCTCTGTGTAGTCGATTCCTTCCCTCTGAGTGAACCCTTTGGCAACAAGTCTTGCCTTATGTCTCTTAATGTTGCCTCGTGAGTCTTTCTTTGTCTTAAATACCCATCTACATCCAATGGCTTTCACACCATTGGGCAACTCAAAGAGATCCCAAACTTGGTTAGACGCCATAGAATCCATCCATAGAATCCAACTCATCTTTCATAGCATTGTACCATAAGTTCGATTCCTTAGAACTAATAGCCTGTGAAAAAGTTTCAGGATCATTTTTGACTCTAATGTTGTAATCTGACTCTTGTAGATACACTATATAATTACTAGGTATTGTTGACCTTATAATCCTAGTAGATCTCCCAAATGTTGTATCATCATCCTCACGAAGAACTTGTTGCTCAACCTGTTGTTCAACTCGTTGCTCAACAATTTCTGGTTGTTCTTCATTTACAACTTGATCTACTGGATTGACATTAATAGATTGTCGAACTTCAGTAACTGGTTGTCTAAAACCTGTTTGAATTTGAGGAGTGTGGATGACAATCAATCTATCACTTGAACCAAAGGGTCGAGCTTCACAATAGCCCTTTTCAGAAACTATGTCTGGAAAATGAACACTCCTATTGATCAAATCTTTCAAGAAATTTTGCATTTCTTGATTCCATAATTCTAATGCTGTGGGATGGACAATAGAATCTATACCCCTTAGACTTTTCAGCATATCCAATGAAATACTCACTAATAGTCCTTGGGTTTAGCTTTTTCTCATGTGGGTTGTAAATTCTCAGTTCAGACAGGCATCCCCAAACGCGTATATGTCTTAAACTTGGTTCCCAACCCTTAAATAACTCAAAAGGTGTCTTTGAGACAGTCTTGGTTGGAACTTGGTTTAATATATACACAATCGTCTTTAGAGCTTCAGTCCACAGGAATTAAGGAAGTTTTGTGTTACTCCTCATACTTCTCACCATATCCATTAATGTTCAGTTTCTTCTTTCTGCCACACCATTCTGATCTGGAGAACCAGGCATGGTATACTAGGTAATCTCATGTTCCTAAAGAAACTTCGCAAAAGAATCAGGTGATTGTCCACTTTCAATGTTTCTGTTATAGTACTCTCCACTTTTATCTGATCTCAAGATTTTAATCAATTTTTCACATTGATTCTCTACTTCAGCTTTAAACATCTTAAAGGCATCCAAAGCTTCGTCCTTAGAACAAAGTAAGTAGAGATACATATATCGCAAATAATCGTCTATGAAGGTGATAAAGTATTTCAGACTATTTACGTCCATATCTGGACAATAAATATCTATATGTATGATTTCTAACAAGTTTGTACTCTTTTTGGCACCCCTTTTAGACTTGTTAGTTTGCTTGTTATTGATGCAATCCACGCAAGTCTCAAAGTCAGCAAAATATAAAGTACTAAGTACTCATTCACTTTCTAACCTCTTAATTCTCTCAATAGAGATGTGTCATAATCTACGGTGCCATAATATAGAGGATTCTTCATTCACAACACATCATTTCAATCTAGCAGTGACATGCATCGAATTATAGGCATCTTCATTTTGTAACTGAATGGAATAAAGACCATCAGATACTGTACCATAACCAATAACATCAGATTCATTAGATAAACTGAAACTAGAATCTGAAAAATTAAAGGAAAAATCAAAAGGTACAAGTCTTGATACAGAAATCAAATTTCTAGAAAATTTGGAACATAAAAGGTCTTTTTCAAATACAAAATAAAGCCACTGTTCAAAACTAAACTACAAGTGTCAGTGGCTTCCACATGTGAACTCATCTTGCTTTTTGAATAGATGAATTGTTCACTTCCCACCGGCTTCCTTAAGTTTTACATACCCTGTAAGGTATTTGAAACATGGATTGTAGAACCAGAGTCAATCCACCATGTGTTATGATTAACATTAACCATAGTATATTCATAACAAACAAATGAAATTTGAGTATCTTTCTTTTCCATCCAGATCTTGAATTTAGCGCATTCTTTCTTCATGTGTCTCTTCTTGCAGAAAAAACACTTAGATGGTTTCTTTATACCGGACTGAGGGAAAATTTTTCCTTTTCCCTTACTTTTGACATCATCCTGTCTCTTCTTTCTTGAAATGGTCAAATTGACCCTTTCACCCTCTTCCATCAACAACCTCTCCTCTTCTTGTACACACATGGTCAACAGCTCATTAATCGACCACTTGTCCTTATGTGTGTTGTAAGAAATCTTGAAAGGACCGGAGTGCACAGAATGTAATACACCAGGAAAGATTCCGATATAGTAACCTCCAACGCTTTCAGCTGACTCGCTATGTCCCTTATACGCATGATATGATCACGTACGCCCTTTATCTCATTGAGCCTTAAGGATGACAATTGAATAATCAAAGTGCTGGCAATAGCCTTATCAGATGTAGCGAATTGCTCATTAATGGCCTTCAATAGATCTCTGACATTATTATGCTGTTCGACAGAATTACAAATACCAACAGATATCTTGGTCTTTATGAACATCACAGAGAGACGATTAGAACTCTCCCACTTTTCATAAAAAGCAACAGCTTCTAGAGTGCTGATCTCAGTCATACTCGACGATTCGTCCTTCCACATAGCATAGTCTATGTCCATCCAGCCCAAATGAAGCAAAATTCTCTCCTTCCAGACCTTATAGTTGTCACCTCTCAATTTGGGAATATTACACTTAATATCAGAAATATTCACAGTCTGAGTAACTGCAAATTAAGAAATAAAAAATATATACTTGTTATATATAATTCGAGAACAATAATAATTCATGGTTTATCAATGTAAATCATGTATTTGACAAATGAATCTAGTGACATAAGACTTGCCTGTGGGCCAAAGTTCTACTCAATTAGATCCATCCAAAACTTTATGAAAAAATTATTGAATTATTTTTCTTTCTTAATTCCTGTGGGTAGATTAAGAAATATAATCCGATATTTCATCCTAATTAATCATACAAATATAACAAAATTCCTGTGAGTAGATTTTATCATATTACGTATGATTAATTACAATTAACTATTTAATGTGATCTTAAAACTAAATATATAATCCTAATTAATTTGAGATGCTGTGGCTACTTCCAATTAATTAAAATCATATGATCACTCAAATTACCTTAATCTTAAACAAAAGCATAAACATTTGCATCAATTAATAAATAATGCAAATAAATCAAATAATATCGCATAGATTATTTAATCTAATTTTGCTTGTATAATGATCATAAATTTATACACATAATTTCAATTAATCACATGTAATTGTTGCAAATAATTAAACAATTATAACAAGCATGTCTTAATTTAAACTCCAACATAAGACATACAAATTAAAAATTAATATTTTCACAAAAAATATTGACACCAAAATGATTTTATAATTAAAATCATAACATAATGAGTTAGGTCTTGATTAAACCAATTTATTACTAATACTAACATAATTAATATTAATAAAATTTTCAAAAAAAAGACACAGTCGTCTTCAATATCCAGCCTGGTCGGGTGTGACCCGGCTAAACCTGATGGAGCTCTGACGCTCCAGACAAGCAAAGGACACCAGAGGTTGGATGAACTCGGGCAATGGGACGACATTGACCACACGACGTGCGTGAGACATCGGAGAACCATCCATGCAACATTCCTGGATGGCGACGTCCGAAGCCATCACCTTCGGTCGTTGTCCCTCCTCCTCCTTCATAGTCCAGTCAACGTCGAATGCTCCATAAAGTACAAAAATACGTCTCTAATGTCCATAGCATGTCAAAAAAGCTTCAAAAAAATTCAACAATCCTAACTCATACATCACGGTAGAAATTCACCAAAACAGAGTATAACAGAGACATGCTTTTCGGTGGTTTATAAAGCAAGACAGAGGCATAGACTGAAGCTCTGATACCAAATGTAATAAATCCTCAAGCATGCATCTCAAACATAAGTTCATTTAGGTGCAAACAAGATACATGCTGCATGCATATTATCCATCATCTTTAGCAATGGAAACATAACAGAAAATAAATACCTTTAGCCATTGTCCACTGAAATCTTCTTGTCTCTGTGTTTGAATCTTCTATCCTCTTCCTTAAACATGATTGATGGTGTACACTGATACTTGGCAAGAATAGGGACCCAAACAAGCTTACAAACCATCTTTAAATACCTCTGCCCATCACAGAGGAGGTAACGACTATGGCATGGGCTTTAACATGCGTGTGTGTAGTGGGTAAACTCATTAAATGGACATTGGCATGAATAGTAAGGAAGGTTAGGTAAAATTTAAAATCTTACATATTTCTTCTAGTGAGGTTACACATCTATCGGAGCATTCTCATTTTCGTTACCGTTAGTTTATGACTATGCACTTATTTGATCAGTCAACATTCTGCTCCATAAAGCATGGTCGGTCTAACTACTAAATGATAGAATTCACCTTTAACCTTAAATGGTATCTTCTTATCACGTAAAATTTCTGATACGCTTCGCCATTTAAGCCACTCAGATCTGATACGGTGAACTATATCTTCATCAATCTCTCTGTTACTATGGATGACAGAATCCAAATATTTAAAATACTTCTTTTATGGTATAACGTCGAAATCAATTTTTACCTCTTCATCAGTACCCACTCACAGTCTTAAAAAGTTACACTTTACGTACTCACTCTTAGTCCTACTCAATCTAAAAAGCTTCGCCTCTAACATATTTCTTCAAATTCAAGCTTGATATTGACCCTCTCTTTTGTTTCATCCACTAAAATAATGTCATCAACAAATAACTACACCGAAGTACATCTTCTTGGATATTCCTATTAAACTCATCAATCACTACTGCAAGCAGGAAGACGCTCAAACAATTGAAAGTAATAATTAAAACATGGAATCAATTTAATTATAAAAATTTTGAATCGATCAATTGTTAAATTTAATAATAATAATTTATTTATCTAATGTTTTTATTATTAAAAATTAATCAATTGATTTATTTTTTTACAAATTAATTAATTTTTATAAATTATCATAAATCAATCTATTTAATAAATTTAATTGAATTTTAAATTTTTTAATAATATCTCAAATTTTAATTTTATTCAATTGGTCAATAGGAGTTCGTAACTTAAAAATCCTAGTGCGACTTGCCTAAGGAAGCGTTTGTCCGAAGAAGGTACTGCCTTGTTGCGACGTTAACCCGTACCGGTTTTAACCCCAAAAACCAAGCCCTGTGGCAGCGACGGATCTACCGCCAGTGGTAGAGGTAGTGGCTCTTACTCTAACATTATTGAACGTTGTCAGCCGCCGGCAGTGGCTGACTTGTTACCTGGCTTTTGCGTTCTTCTATCTTAACGCACCATCCAAACGCGCCCTCTTTCTCTCTCCCACGTAGTTTCTCACCAAATTATAACGCTCTTTTCCGCACACACTGTCTGTCTCTTTCTCTCTCTCTCACTAAGACCAAGTCTTCGCATTTCTTCATCTTTATCCACTAAGTCGGTCAACTGAAATCCCGAGATTTGTTCGTCGTGAGTCTCTTTCTCTGAGTTGGGTGTAGGTTCGATAGGTTACGAGATTCTTTGATGTACAGTGGGAAATTGAATTGGGTTTGTGATTGGGATTTAATGCAAAGACTTCGTTTGACTGGTGAAATGGGAATTCTGTTTGAGGGGAAATTCTTGTACTGAAGTTTTGTTGCTTATTTAGTTCAAAAGTTGGGAAATTTCAATCTTGGAGTATGTGTGTGTATTTTCAATATTACTGCTATATTTCAGTTGGCTAATTTGTTACGTCAACAGGTGGATTGTAGAGGGTAGTATTGTTAGAGATCCAACGAATCAGATCAGCCATTTGCATTTCATCGTAAGTCAAATGCAGATATTTCGACCATTTTTTTCCCTTTTGTCGTTTTTATATTGGTTTTGGGAGCTGATTGGTATTAGGGTGTGGAAAGTTTCTGTATTTGACTACTCCTTTGGTTGCTTTTAGTGCCTTGGTTCAAGAACTGGCCTTAGCACTTGGGCTGGGATGTATGATATTGACGCTTGTTGTTCATGACGTAAATAACGTTACAGATTGTTGGCTTGCAGGTTTATATGTACAGTTGTGAAGACAATGTTTGATTATAACTACAAATCGCAATTCCTTGGTGGCCAGAGAGATAAGTTTGTGAGGTTCATAGTTCAAATTTCATTCCTTCCCCTTGGTGTCAGTGAAGGATGAGAAAATTGGATAATTTTTGACATTTTCATATTATTAAGCCATTGTAGGTCATATGCTTGCAATTGTTGACTGTTGTGGTTGTCTTGTTAATCATTGGTTTCTATTTTTATTATTTGCCTTCTGATTCTTTTTTTGTTCTCATTTTGGATTTTGTTGTATTCAATTGAATGATGTGTTTCTTATTTATTCTGTCAATTATATCTTAGATTGGATGATCTGGATTCAAGATTGTCATCTCCTGATACAAGAGTGAACAAATGTGGATTTGGTATTGAGGGATTTAACCGTACTGGGCAGGGGACCAGTACAGCGCCAAGGTCTTTTAAGAGAGGGATTAGAAAGGGATCTGAGGGACTGAAGTCTATTGGTCGGTCACTTGGATTTGGAGTCTCTCGTGCTGTATTTCCAGAAGACCTTAAAGTGTCCGAGAAGAAGATATTTGATCCTCAAGATAAATTTCTTCAGTTCTGCAATAAACTTTTTGTCATATCATGTATACTGGCAGTATCTGTGGACCCTCTGTTTTACTATCTTCCAGTTTTTGATGACTCAGCAAATTGTCTTGGAATAGATCGAAAGTTAGCGACTATAGCAACCACATTGAGGACAATTGTTGATGCTTTCTACCTCATTCGAATGGCTCTCCAGTTTCGAACAGCGTACATAGCCCCATCGTCTCGAGTATTCGGGCGAGGTGAACTTGTCATAGATCCTGCAAAAATAGCCAGGAGATATCTGCAGCAATATTTCATTGTTGATTTTCTTTCAGTCATCCCCTTGCCACAGGTTTAGAGCCTGTGCCACTTTAAGTATACTTGTTTGCTTATGCGAAGAATGTGTGCTTGTTATTGTTCTGACCAAGAATTTTTTCCCATCCGAAGGACTTTTTAATCTTTGTTAAGTTGCATTTCACATAACTATTTACCAATTCTTTCATTTGATTGACCTTTTGAACATGCTTTCTAATCAGATTTACAATTTTCCTTCTTTGTGTAAATGCAAATATTCAGTACATATGCTCTTGTGAGATCAATCATTTCTTATGCATGCACATCAGGCTTTCCATAGCAATCATTTCTTATGCATGCACATCAGGCTTTCCATCACTATTTGGCACTCTGATAAGGATGGTGGATGAGCTTTATAATTGTAGTGCAATGACATTTGTTTTGTCACTGTTGCAAATTTCAATAGACGTTGCAACTTGGAAAACACCTGTTAGCCTTTCTAACATTTTTGCATTTTCGCAGATTGTGATTTGGAGATTTCTTGTGAGTTCGAGAGGTTCAGATGTCTTGAACACGAAACGAGCCTTATTTTTCATTGTCTTGCTCCAGTATGTTCCTAGATTTCTTCGTATCTTGCCCTTAACCTCAGAACTGAAAAGGACATCAGGTGTCTTTGCTGAAACTGCTTGGGCAGGTGCTGCATGTTATTTGCTTTTGTACATGCTCGCCAGTCATGTAAGTTGACCGGCTGTCCACTATATCATCTATTGTTTGTTCATTTATTGGATGCCATCTATGACATTGTTTTAATTGTGCTCTTTTGTCTTCTGGAGCCTTCATTTATATGAATGAACTTTTTTTCTTGTAAATATTATGAGATTCTTTATGTTTTTGTTGTTTGGGGTGTGATTATAGGAGCTGAAGTAAGCTTTACCTAGTGAAACCTTTAGAATGACTTTTTGGAACTTCACTTACATTATATAATTAACGCTTGGTGTTAACTTGCAGTTATTGATCGCTGTGATTGTTTTTAGGGAGTATACTTATAAATAGGCTTCATACAGAGAAAGCTTGATTTGTTATATGGCTTGGAATGTTTGTATGATAATAGGACTAGAGCGCTTCTTTTCTAGATATGACCATCATTGATTGTAAGACTGGTTAGACTTTTTGTTTTTATATTTTCATAAATATTGTTTGCAGATAGTTGGTGCTTTTTGGTATTTGTTAGCTGTAGAAAGAAGGGACACATGCTGGCAAAATTTGGTTTGCACTGAGGCTTCCAAGTGCAACAAAAATTTCTTGTATTGCAGCAATCAAAATATGGAAGGTTATGCTGCTTGGAGCAGCATTAGTGCCTCTGGTTTGCAATCAAATTGCTCAGCAAATGATGATAATGGACCATTTGATTTTGGTATCTATCAAAATGCTTTATCATCTGGCATTGTTTCATCAAGGAAGTTCATTTCTAAGTACTGTTATTCGTTGTGGTGGGGCCTTCAGAATTTAAGGTATGTCCATAACTGATAAGTTTTTGTTTGTTCTGACTTGATTTAGCTTGTGTTCTTATCTTGGGGGTTTCTTCTGAGAGTAATATTGTGTTATCTTAGGGCTTCTTAGCTTGTAATTGGAAAGTGATGACAACCTCTCTCTAAGAGGAGACAATAGTTTACGCAAATTTGTAATAAGAGAGAACGTCACTCTGCATGCTGATTTAGTATTCTGGAGCTAGTCAGCAAGTACTTTTTGTTATAATATTCTGTTGGGAATGGGAGAGATCAGAAAGCAAGGTGTTTGCACATTCAGATTTTGATTATAATGCTGGAGCGTTATTCATTGTGATATTTAGGCTATTTATAGCAAGCTAATTTTCCCCACATCTTTGCAGTACACTTGGGCAAGGGCTTCAAACTAGCACCTATCCTGGAGAGGTCATATTTTCCATAGCATTGGCCATATTTGGACTTGTACTCTTTGCACTTTTAATTGGGAATATGCAGGTACGTGAGAGTCCTTCCCTTCTGTTTTCCTTATATTGGCTTGTACTCTTGTCGTAAAATATATTCCTGTATCAGAATGCCGATGCAAAGATTTTACTCAATTTATGAAAAATGCTTGAACAATCTATGAAGGAACATAGAAAAAGGGAAATACATCTTACTGAACATTATTCAATTTTTGAGGGGTTTATCCTTGAAACAGACCTATCTTCAATCACTTACAATACGATTGGAGGAAATGAGAGTCAAAAGACGTGACTCAGAACAGTGGATGCATCATCGCTTGCTTCCTCAAGACCTTAGGGAACGGGTGAGGCGCTATGACCAGTACAAGTGGTTGGAAACACGGGGAGTGGATGAAGAAAATCTTGTGCAAACTCTACCAAAAGATCTGAGGAGAGACATCAAACGCCATCTTTGCTTGGCTTTGGTCAGGAGGGTAAGTCAACAGATCTAATTACTCCATATTGCTCTCGTCCACTTTCCCTAGCCTTCGAGGCAATCTGTTTATTTATCTTACCTGAGGATATCAGGGATGCATAATCCCATCATGCCTTCTTTTTGTTGTATGCAAAATCTAATTTCTCAGGCAAATATATAGCATATCAGCATACAAGGCTTTCAGCACAATTCCTAAGATTCTCAGATTCTTGTAGAATTGGCAGTTCTTTCCAGATTTACTTCATGTATGACTTTCTATATTTCCAACACTTGTACCATTTTATGGATAACTAAGTGATAATGTTTGGAACTTGGAGCCAACTGGAGTGGGTGTGATGCATTTCTTGGAGAAGCTTTAGGTCTGTTTGAAAGGAAGGATGTTGTACTGATCAGCTTCAGAGTTCTCTATTTCAATCTTTTCTCCCACCTTTTTGACCTCAACTATATTACTATAGGAATGGATGCTTTTGTCCTTTTCTTTCTCATTTTTCCATTGTCATTACTTAATATGCTCGTCCTTGCAGGTGCCTCTGTTTGAGAATATGGATGACAGATTACTTGATGCCATTTGTGAGCGGCTGAAACCATGCTTGTTTACAGAGAGCACTTATATAGTGCGAGAAGGAGATCCAGTGGATGAAATGCTTTTTATCATACGAGGTCGCCTTGAGAGTGTAACCACAGATGGTGGGAGGAGTGGTTTCTTTAACCGCAGTTTGTTGAAAGAAGGTGATTTCTGTGGAGAGGAGCTTCTGACCTGGGCATTGGATCCAAAATCTGGTATCAACCTCCCATCTTCCACAAGGACAGTGAAGGCATTAACTGAAGTCGAAGCTTTTGCACTGATGGCTGAAGAGTTGAAATATGTTGCCAGTCAGTTTAGGCGTCTCCACAGTAGACAGGTTCAGCACACCTTCCGTTTTTACTCGCAGCAGTGGAGAACCTGGGCAGCTTGCTTTATCCAAGCTGCTTGGCGTCGACATGTCAAGAGAAAGAATATGGAGCTACGGCGGAAGGAGGAAGAGGATGAGGTGGAAGCAGAGGAATCTGACGGAGCTCGTAACAGTGTTAGTCTTGGTGCCACATTTTTGGCTTCCAGGTTTGCAGCAAATGCTCTTAGAGGTGTCCATCGGAATCGTAATGCCAGGACTGCAAGGGAATTAGTGAAGCTACAGAAGCCTCCAGAGCCTGATTTTACTGCTGAAGATGCGGATTGACAAGTAAATCATAAGTCCTTTCCAAAGACTGATGATAATCATTCGATTTCACTAACTTGCAACTGCTAAAACAATGTATAAAACACCACTTTTAAGCTCCAAACTGCAGTTATATGGCCTTTCTGACTTAAAAAATGTTTTCTTGGGTATATGTATTGCTAGTGTAGATAATAGTTGTAAACCTGTGTGTACAAGGGGTTGTAAATCCTGTGTGTACAAGGGAATCGAATTCTTTTAAAGCTTTGGGAACTTTCTTAAACAGTATCTCGTCCCATTGCCATTTTATTCACCGCATGGTTTCTTCTGCTAATGGAGCCGATTCGAAGTCCCAAATTGCCTTTTGTCTGCAAATTTTTCTCGCAAGACCTGGTTAAGGTTTTGTCAACGAGGTTATGCATCTTAAATCTGACTTACTTTTCTAGTTCTGAATCCTTATTTATTAGATGCCAACCACTTTCATTTCCAAATGATTGAGATTATAGTCACCACCCATTACAAGAGCTTTCTTAAACAAGTTCATGATTGAACCCTTTGCACACGAAACATATAACAGGCAATCCTTGACGTTGCTGATCAATAATTCATAGTTATACTTAAAGTACATTATATTGATGATAGGATATTCGACCAACAGATCTTCAATGATTCCATGAAGATAATCATTATTTGATTTACTGGTTAAGTGCTTCTGGGACATAAACAGCCTATTTAATGTTTCAGGTTCAGTAGCGCCATGATCAATAATTATCCGTGAAAATAATTTGCAAAGAACTAAATACGAGGAGAGGAGAGGATAAATAATAATCATAATCATAATCACAACCTCTGAAATCACCAAGAATGTCGAGATAATCTTAAAGATCTTGTGAATAACATGTTTAGCAATTCAAGGTACAGAATTATATCAAGTTTGCTTGGATTTTGTACCCAAATGCGTCAACAACCAATCAAGTTGAAAGTACTTCAACATGTAAGTGGAACAATTTCAACATCTTTCATGGCATAAAGAATAGTCAGGCAGATGTATATAAATCATGTTTTATCTAAGAGTACTAGCTTCTATAATAAGACCTAGGTAATTTCTTATGTTTTGGAATTCGACTATGGTTTAGGGAATCTGAAGTCCTAACTTTAAGGGTAGATAAAGCAAGCTGACACTGATAAAACTATTTTCCATTTTAAGAATGGGGAGGACCCTTTGCTTAAAGGCCCTCAAATGTCACATACAGAGTGGAGAACATTACTATGAAAATATGTGGGGAAAAAGGACGTATAAATGAAAATCACATAACTATATCTGCCAAGGCACCTGTAGTGCAGAAGCTAAAGGAATATCTCTAAGATTCAAAATTGGATCCAAATGGTAAACTTGAAGGTCTCAATTTCCCATTACTCCATCTGAACCAAGGAAACTTTTGCTTCCTAGTCTGAACACAAGCATGCCAATCTTTTCAGATAACTAGCGTTGATCAATCAATCTTCACTGATGAGTAGACGAGCCTGGTGAACCAGAAGCAAGCGTAGAATCCAATCGTGCCAGTCAGCACAAAAAAAGCAAATGATCCAATAAGCATGTACCCGAAGTACAGAATCCCAGATACTGGCTTTGTAATCTCAAGCTTAGTGAAGAAATAGAATGCAGCATAAAGGAACAGATATAGGGCAGAGGAACCCGATGTTAGGTATGACCTCCACCACCAGAGATAGTCTTCACTGCAAAGCTGGAAGTAGCATAGCACAACTGTGATCTCAGCACAAGTGATGATAAGGATGATGAAGACGATGAATAGGAAACCAAAAATATAGTAGAACTGGTGCAACCAGATTGAAGTAAGGATGAAGAAGAGCTCAATGAAGACAGCTCCAAATGGAAGAATGCCTCCAATAAGAATAGAGAAGGCTGGGTTCATGTACCATGCTTGCTCTGGAATTTGCCGAGGAATCTTATTAGTTTTCACCGGATCCTCGACTGCTGGCTTCTTGTAGCCAATATAGCTACCGACAAAGACAAGTGGGACTGAGATACCAAACCATAAGGCCACTAGAGCAAACATAGTTCCGAATGGCACAGCTCCAGAGGATTTTTCACCCCAAATTAGAGCATTCAAGACAAAGAAAATGGCAAAAACAATAGCAGGAAACATGATAGCTGTTTTGATGGTGATTTTCTTCCACTCTGTTCCCTTGAACATCTTATAGAGGCGGGCTGAAGCATATCCAGCAAATAACCCCATAAATACCCAGAGTAAGAGCATGGCTGACATTAAACCACCTCTATTTGAAGGGGAAAGGAAGCCTAGCATAGCAAAAATCATGGTTACAAGAATCATTCCTAAAAATTGGACACCTGTTCCAACATAAACACACAGTAAATCTGAGTTAGTAGGAGGCCTGAAGACATCCCCATGAACCAATTTCCATCCCGTCTCTTCTTGTGCCTCTTCTTGGGTCTCTAGTTGGTTGTATTTTGAGATATCCCGATAAAGGGTGCGCAACATGATCATAGCAACCATACCAGAGAGGAAAAGAACAATCATCAAAGAATTGACAATTGAGAACCAATGAATCTGATCATCAGCCATCAGAAGGTATGTATCCCATCGGGATGCCCACTTCACGTCACTTTCCTGCAGGATGAGACATAAGCAAGCATTGGAATAAAACACAGTAAACCCAAAACTATGACGTTAATCAGCAAATAACATTCTTTTACCAAGATAGATGGGATCTTACCTTGAACTCAACATCATAAGTAAAGATTATGTCCTTCTTGTCCTCAACCTCTTGGGGAGATTCAGAATTGGTAACTAAACGCTTTGCATGGGGATCACATGTTGTTAGCCGTGTGTTTTCTTCCTTCCACTCACCTTCAAAATCATGTTTAATACTGAACTTGCCAAAATCAGGTCGCAACATTAAAATCAAGATAAGTTACGGCAGAATTTCTAGGATAGAGTAAGTACCTATAAGGTTTCACTTCAAAACCCACAATCCTAGCTGAATCTGTTTGAATATCCTTGTGATATTTGACAGTGAATGCCAAATGATTGTGAATGAAGTGCTTTTCCTCCTTGTGCTGTGAACAATCAATCAAAGAGAAGCCTTGGCGTGAGTACATAAGATGTTTCAAATTAAGAGCATAGACTTAGTATGAAGTCTGTCGCTTACTCCAGCGTACTGCCCTCTGAGGCCAACATGGAATCCATGTTGGTAAACAACAACATTCTCTTGATCAGGTCTTTGAATGGGAACAACCAATGGAAGATTGTCCAAAATCCTATAAAATACAACACAGTATATCAAATAATTCATGCCAGTAACAAAAGAGTAGAATAGCTAAAATTTCAAGGAAGAATGCCTCACATGTTCACACGATACTCATCATTTATCTTCTCCTTGAATTCCTTGGCAGTTTTTTCATTAAGCGTCAAATGGCATAAAATTTTGCACATTTCAGGTTCCCTCATTTTGAACTGAAGAAAAGATTTATCAACTAAAAAGTGATTAATATGAAAAGAACCATCAGATTACTTAATAATCCAACTTACCACGTAGGGAGAGTTTTCAATGCGATCACCCCGAAGAACTTCACCAAGATTTTCTGCACTATCAACTATGTGTTTCGGGTGACAATAAGGGAGGGAATAGTAAGAATAAGGAAGTTGTGTTTTAATAGAACTCAGTTTGTTCACTTTAACCTTCAACTCATCTCCCTATATTCATGGACACAAAAATCAGTCCTAAAAAGTTATCAATCCAAAAAAAAAAGGCAAAATTGGTAAAATGTTGTCTAGAAACATAGAACACCAGCTAATAAAATTTCAAATAGAATAACTCTTTTAGGTCCTCAATACATGGATGCTCACATTGCAACAACAATTCTGGTTATTCTCTTTCACCTAGCGTACAAAATAAGCACCAGATTCAAGTTGCAGAAAAAAATTTGTCTTTGAGCAATGCAAAGCATCCTCCACAATGATGATCTAGCGTTCTTTTGTCTGCACTTGCTTCAATTTAATCAAAATTTTTATCAATCATCAAATTAATTGTAAATTTTCTTTTCAACTGAAGCAACAAATTCCGTCTTCTTTCAAGAATCTGCAATTGAAATCTTTAATTCTATGCATCAAAATATCCTTGAATTTTAAACTTTCTGACAGAAAAAAGAAATCAACTCCTAAGCAATGTAGTCAAAATGCGTGAATTTTTTCTACAACAAAGGCTAACAACAACCAACATCCACACCAAATAATATTCTCGTCAACCTCCTTCAGTCCTAATTTCCCAAAAGTTTAAGAGAATCTCCCCCCTGTTGTGGAATAAATAATTTGGAAACTTCGGATGATCATGCACAACACAAAAAAACAAGCTTCACTGTTTTAGTTAAAAAGAATGAAAATGAAAAAAGATTCAAGATTTTACTTTTCCAAGCACCACTCCAAAGGGGGGAAAAATGAAGATCTACATTCTTATTCATTATGGCAGAACAATTTGCCGAATGAAGCACATTATTAGCTCATTATTTTAGCTAAAAACAACCCCTGACGACAAAAGCTGATAAAAACTAGCGTCTGCACTTCTTTAATTCCAACTTTCTCACGGTCCCATCATCCGTACGTCCTATTCGAAATATAAAAACCCCAGACGAAACAATTAGCTGAAAGCGAATAACGAGGAAAAAAAAAGAAGAAAGAATTTCAACTAGGTCATAAATTCAACGAGTAATTCAAGAGCACACCAAAAATCCTCCAATCCGACAGTAAAACCAAAACAAATAAAAATGAGAGAACAACCCCAAACAGAAACAGATCTTAAACACCAACAGAACCCATCACCAAGCCAAACCCAAAAAACGACAAGATCTAACCTTTCCCAATAAAGGCACGAAATTGACAAGTAAACAAGCGCGTCAAGATACACGCATTATCAACGGTAAAGGACCCCGTGCATATTGCAGTTACCTTGAAGAAGTCCTGAGGGGCAACCCCGGGCAGATAGAAGCAGTGAGAGTGGACCAAAAGCAAAACGAATACGGCGATCCGTACAATCGGTGTAGGAGAAATTCCCGCCATAATCGCCACCGCCGATCTGGATCCGCAAAATCTCTGATGAAAAGCACAGTTCTGATACGTCCTCGAACAGTCTTTCTATCTCTCTCAAGAGAAAACTACTTAGCTTTCTCTCTCTAGAACTGACAAAATGGAGGGTGATCTTCGCCTGCGTCTGTTTCCTTTAGTAGAACGAGAAGCACGAGAAAGCGCCGGTATAAAAAAAAGGCATTTATTATTTTTCTTCGTTTTCAGAGATGGATTTCCGGTATAGTTTATGATTAATTTGAAGCTAAGTTGACTTTTGTGTTTTTAGTTTTGTCAAAGCCTACAAAAGCTATTATGTCTTAATACGAATATTAATTATGTATTACGTGTTAATAGGCCTACCAACAGCATGGGAAAATCTATAATTCAGATGAAGTATAATAATAACAAAAGAAAGATTCTTTTTACATAAATTAACATAAGTGTGTTCTTCCAATAGGTCGACCTATGGGTCGGTTTCTTTCATTTTTTAAAATAAAATATAAAATAATATTTTTAATTGATTATAAATTTAGGTTATTTAAGTTCAAACATACTTAAAACCTAATTTTTCTAAACAAAATTATGTCATTTTGTTTAAAAATTTTGAGCTTCAAATTGGGCTGAGTTTGATTTGACCCATAGGTTGAATCATTAAAAACACCTGAATTTATATCCATACGTAAGCTCATTGTCATTTTTATTTAATGGAGTTTATTATTAAATTTAACCGTTCGACCATAAAGAATTTGAACAATCTAACCTTTCGGTTCAGTTTTAACTGTCATGTTCAATTTACTTTATTAACCTTTATTAAAAATTAATTAGTTTATTAATTAATCATTTAATTTTTGTAAAATAATAAGTTCTTATAAACTAAAATAAATCAACTAATTTTTATTAACAATCTCTTTTTTCAATTAAACATCATACTATAACAATATCTTTTAATTATATTTAAAAATTTTTCATTTTATTTATTCTTGGATCGATTTTATGAGATTCTAACACTAATTGAACCTTTTAAACCTTAAATCTATTATCTTATTGGTTTAACTTTCGATCCAGTTTTTAAAACATGATTGAAAAATAATTTGATGCAATTTGCTTAAGACAAACTAAAGGTAGGGACATGAGTTTCTTTCTAATTTGGAGTTATGATACAATCTTTTGACCATCAAAATTGAGAATAACTCATTTTGTTGACCATTTAAAAAAAAAACCAGAAAACCCTTTTCTTGACCGTTAACATCATAAATATCTCTTACGTAGCTAGCAAAATTAGGACCACTGGATCAAAGGATTCTGATCTTTTATTGGTATGTGACCAAGTAGACTTTCCATAAAAGAAGACACGGTTGCTGCCATTTTGGAGTAGCCTTTTGTGGGGTGCTAGCCATGTGAATTGAGAGGAGTGGAAGGGACCGACCATCCCCTAACTTGACGTTGCGTGGAAGTCAGTGACCGGTCCCAATGACTCCGCCATTGCAACCAA